>VDFB02319703.1:0-48896 GCA_007258455.2 Sequoia sempervirens
CTATCATATCCCCTAATCCCTCTCCTGATACCACCCATCCATATGTTGCTATCCCATCATCTCCATCTCATGATCCTCTATCATCACCTAAACCTGCTATCCCCACACCGCTTGTATATCCCTTTGGTACCCTCACATTCTTCCATGGTGGTCTCCTTGTAGAATAAAAACAAACCATATATACCACCCATCATCCTTTTCCTAATAATGGACTCACATCATTCTTCCAAAATAACAAGAATCTTGTCATGGATCGAATGCTTAAGAGCATGAATTATCAAGGAAAATGCTTAGGCCTTCATGAGCAAGGTATTTTAGAGCCCATCTAGGTCAAAGAACAAATATGTATGCCAAGTCTTGGGAAAATTTCTCAAGACTCAAAATCTAAAGATGTTAGTACAACCTCTACATGTCCTAAACGAACCTCTTCCAAAAGCATTATAGGCTCTTCCCATCGCTCCACCAGTTCATTTGCTACCATCCCTCCTCCTCCATCATATCACAACAAAACAACCATCCACCTTCCTCCTTCATCCACTCCCTCCATTTTAGGTCCTTACATCCCTCCATCCACCATCACACACCCTCCAGGTACTAAATCCATTTTGGGCCCTTATATCCCAAAATCACCTTCTCCATCTCATCCTATTCATCCTTTCATCCATCCATCACCTATCCATGTCACCCATCATGAACATCCCACTCGCATATCCCATAATCAGGATCAACAAAGGCACATACCTAAACATTCTCCATCTACACATAATCCCCATACTCCTACCTCCATCGCTCCACGTTATCCATCTCCTCACACCCATCCCATTGCTACTAAGAGCACTTTGGATGCTAAAATAAAAATGCATAAATCGAAATATCCACATGAATCTAAAGCTCCTCATGTCCCCTTGAAATGACATGTTGAAGAAAAGAAAAATAAAATACAAAATCAAAATCATATCCATCGGCCGCAAAGGCCCACCAAAGCAAAGATCAAAACCATGTGGATCCCAAAGAAAAAAGATGTAATACCTTCAAAAGAAAAACTGTAACAACATCCAAAGTTGCTAATCCAAAAAATAATCATATGCCCCTTTCATCTCCTAAATTTGTTTTGGGTCCTTGTGTCCCAAAATTCACTATCCCATATCCTCCATTATCCCCACATTCTCAATCCATTAATCCTCCTATCCTTTCACATACACTACCACATGTGCCAATGTTGGTCCTGAACTCACCACCCCATCACACACCTACCCCATCATTCTATCCATACCCTTTCCAGCATCCCATCTATTATCCCACATATCTTCCCCATCAAATCCCTCTAATTCATCCTCTTGCATAATCCATTTATCCTAATAATGTTGTACCAACATCCAACAGTCGCTTTGAACATTGGCTCTTAATACTTCATATGGAATTTGATGCTTGAGTCCTTCATCCATCTCTTTATCACATGTCTTCCATATCCACTCATCTGAATCCCTATCTGTATCCATCTCCATCTACATTCTGTCGAAAAAGTCAAGAAAATCCAAAAAAAATTAAAAAGTCAGGAAAAATCCAAAAAAAAAAAAATCAGAAAAATTCAAAAAGAGTAAAGAGAAATAATTTGTCCAATGGTGAAAACTTGGAAAACAAGCACCTTGGATAAATACCATGATGAAAACCTGGAAAATAGGTGTCATGTGTAAATCCCCCATCCAGCTTACTTCCACACTTGGGGACAACTTCATCCCCTTCATCCATCAAATGCAAACCCTTCACCCATCTCCTCCATCCAACATATCTTCCACATCTTATCTGCCATATCCCATTTATCCCAATCCCTCCATCCTCCCTGTGATTTTGATTTAGATAGGGGAAAACATACATTCATGCTTTAGACACCTCTTGGCGTAAACCCCCCTTACCCATGCACTATCCTAATCCTTATCCATATCCATCTATCTTCTTTTTCCACCTGTCATGCTACTATTAATCTTCCTTCCTTATCCAAGCATCCTATTCATATCCATCTCACTCCTTTATTAGACTATCCTTCTACCTTCCATCCCTCATGCCTCATTACACATGAAATATTTAGAGTGGGGGCATCTAATTCCTTTGTGACATAAGTCCTTGGAGACATCATTCCTCAATCTTATCATTCCCTTCCATCTCCCCATCATTATCTTCCTATCCTTCCATCATAGTATCCCTTTTCATCTATCCATCTCGTAACCTTTTCCTCATCCAACTCCTTATCCCTCTATCCAATCCATCCAAATAATCCTTTCCTCCCCCCATCATTATCTCTTTATCCATTTACCTCTATCCTCATCTCATCTCATAATCTCTTGTCATTGGTATCTAGCTATAGGCTACTCCCCATGCAATCCAGTGCCATATATCTTATCAACATCCCTTCTACTTTCAATCTCCTATCCTTTCTCCTCATTCATCTATCCATCATATCATTCTCCCAATTCATCTTTTAATGCTTTGGATAACTATCCCATCCATGAGCTTCATTTGATCACCATTATTCTATCCAATCCAACAGGCCTACCCTGACTCATCATTTCGGTTCCATCATTTTATCCCCTTATCAGGGTTATCTCATCATCCTTTATCCATTGTTTGTCTTTTGCCTTTTGTCAAACTATGTTGCCCCTGCACTTTCACATAGGCAAGGTCGATCATTTGATCCACCCCTGGGGCTCCTTTATCGTCTATCATCATTCTTTGCTTTTGTTCATCCAGTCTTTGTCATCCACCATCGGTCTTCATCATCCTCTTTCCACTTTTATCAATGGTCAGTTGTCAGTCTTTTATCAAACTACGAGGGCTCTACACTTTTACGTAGGCAAGACTAATCTTTGATCGGCCTTGGAGCCCCTAGGCCTTTAGGATGTGTTAGTCTTGTGTCTTGTCTCTCTTGTGTCGTGTCATCAAGCTATGCCATTATCTAGCTAGTTCTTCACAAATGAGATCCACTAGTATCAACAGATCCAATCGGTTCCAAGTATCCCACGTCATAGCGATCTTTTAGTTTAGTATTCATCTTTGGTCTCAATAGGATGCACCCTTCCTAATAGACCTCATCAATCCCATCCATCCCCTTGATCCTATGGCAAAGGATGTTTGAAATTGATTGCGATATTTTGATGCTTTTGGATTTTGTTTATCATTTGAGCTCCCAATCATTACTTGTCATGGTCGCCTTGATCCATCATATCATGGTGTGTTGTGACTAGTCAACATAGGGGCATATCTTGATCTTTTTGTTTTGTTGTTTTCTTCTTGATTGTCCTGCGTAGTACCCACCAAGACTCTTGTGGTCTTGTGTTATGCTGAGCCATCCTTGTGTGCTTGTGGTTATTCCAATGCCTAGACCGACCAAGGTCTTCGTGACTTTGGGGTGTTAGAATAGTCTTCTTGTTTGCTATGTTTATTTTATGCATTAGACACTAATTTGCCTTGGTTCTTCATACCCTGGCATCTTGTGTCTTATGCTATAGCAAAAATTAGTGCTCCAAAGATGGAAAATTTAAAATAGGACTGCATTTCATCTCCCATTCCATCCTCTCATCTATCCAAATCGGCCCCCATCCATTCCTCCTTCATCAATATCCCTTTCCTATCCATCCAATCTCTTATCATCATTTCTTCAATCTTCTTAGAATAATATTGATTGGCTATTCTAAGCATCTTATCCCCCATCATTTTTATGCCTTTCCTCCATCTCCCATCCCAATCCTATCCTCATCAATTCAATCTCACACAAATCATCTAATCACATCCTCGGTCTTGTCCCCAGCCTTGTTACAAGCCTCAATCCAATCATTCTCATCATCATACTCATCCTCAGGATGTATCCTTCCCTATCCTTTGGTGTTGTTTCGGGATGTATCCTTTCCTCATCAACAACCCTTTTTCTCGAGATGTATCCTTCCCTATCCTCGTGTTGTTTTGGGATGTATCCTCCCCTCATCAACAACACTTTCATCATCATCATTGGGATGTATCTTTCCCTATCCTTTTGTGTTGTCTTGGGATATATCATCCCCTCAACGACAACAATCCATCCATCATCAACCCACTTTGGCTTGTGGCTTGACTGGGGAAACATCACCTTCGTCCTTGCATCCATTTATGCATCCCAATCTCATGTCACCTTTTCATCCTTTCTTACCCATCACTTTGCATCATCCTCCTCATCTCCCTCCTCATCATCTCATCCATTTCGAGAGCACACCTGTGTTCTCTTGAACCTACATGTTCTCTTGAGGAGGAATCCTCAATCCCTAATCTCCAATCATTTTTCCTTCCTAGTCACTCCTTTGAATGACTGGGGCATATTTTCCAATCTAACCATCTTCTTCCAGGTTCTACATTTTAATATTCTTTGAAATGATGCTACTTCATAACACCATCTCAAAGAGGGGAAAAATGTAGACACCTAAATTTGGACACTTGCATTTGTCCAAATTTGTCCCTTTTCATCTAAATACCCTCTCATTAGCATTAATTAAGTAATATTGTAATTATTTAATCAATACCCTTAAATCAACTAAACCCCTAAGGTTTTCAGTTAATAATTAAATACCTTACCCCTTTCATCAAATTAATTAAATAAATATGACATTTATTTAATTCCTCACATGTCACATCCCTTCCTTAATCGTAATCAACCTCCTAATTCCATCATTAGGAATGTGCACATGCCTAATCCTTGATTAGGATGTGTCGCATCCTCCAACTTTTGCAAGTTGGCCCCTAATCTCTCTTAGCCACCTAACCCTCTTCTAATTCTTCATTAACTAGCCTAATCAACATCCCAAGGAATTTTTAATTCCTTTTATCCTTTCAAGGAATACTAAATTTTTTTTCTCTTCCCATGTGATATTTGACTTGTCACATCAAGTCACATGTGGAATCTTCCCCTTTTTCCATACATCTTCTAGAATCTTTTGACTTGTCACATCAAATCACATGTGGACAAGTACTTCCCTTTTTGGAACCTTGTCTTGTCCATGAGATTCTTGCAAGTATGTGAATTTTTAATTCACATTTATTTCTCCAACTACATTCTCAATCCCTATGGAGATTTTTGAGGAATTCTAAAATTCTTCAAAAGTCACTTTCATTCCTACTTGGAGACAAGAAGTTCCTTTTTGAGGAAATATTCTCATCCCTCAAGGTACTTGTCCTTCCTCCACATCATGTACTCTCCTTCAACCTCACCTACACATCATCACTCCCTAAGCCACTTCATATTCCACATGTCAAGATGTGAGGGCTTGTGAGTCCTCAACTCACCATAGCCCTTCATCTTGGACTTGTTGGATAAATCTCAAGCATTGAATTCTCTAGATAATTCAAATTCCTCTATAAATACCCCCTCTTTTCTCTCATTTTGGGACTTTTGCATTCTATAGCCAAACTCTTGCAATTTTGTGATTTGAAGCCACTATTAGCCATATTTCACATTTTCATTCATCATATCATTTGCATCTATCATCATCCATTTTTCAACCATCTTGCATCCTCACTATCATTTTCCATCTAAGGAGCATACACAACATCAAAAATCAAGGGCCAACCAAAGGATCAACTTAGCAAGGTATAACCATTTCATCTATTTTGTTAAGTTCAATGTTTTTTCCCTATCTTGAGGTGTTAGGTGTTTAATTTGTTTCTTGCATTTCTTTTGTTGCTGCTCATTTTTAGAAAAGTATTTTCACCTAATCACAATTAGATACAAGAAATTGATTTCCAGTTAAAGGAAATCGATGGCTAATTAAAAGAGACTCCAACGACATTATTTTAGAAGGATACGACATACTAATTACTGTTTTCAATACAATTACAATTAATTACCACTAAGCGTGCATATATATAAACAATAAGAAGGTAGCATACTGTTTCCAAACTTTTGAGGCGATCTGAAGACTTGAATCAATTGGCACAACAAATAAAATACCAAGAATAGTCGCTTGGAGGGTAGTCAAATGCATCTCAAGGAAAACAAAAATATGGATATCAATATATGTATTTATATCTATTAATACAAAACTTCATTTCATTGAATATAAAGAATGTGCAGTGAAGGTGTTGATCCAATTCATAGTTTAATATATGGTTAGCAAGAGATCTTTCTTCAATGCATTCAAACAAGATGCATGCAGTGATAGTTACAGGTGTGTCTACCCATTGGAGGGTTTTTGGATAAAACTCAACTTAATGAGTAGCCCATGATAGAGGTGACGATGATAGAGCTAGGAATCAGTGGTTCAATTTAAGGAAATCAAGGCTCCCAAATACAACTAGTCCTCTAAAATTTCCCATGACGCCAGTGAAGAGTAAACAAATAAATGTAGACTTCTATTGCCAAGATTAGGAATGCAAACTGAGGAATATATTTGAATGATAAACGCTCGAGCAGATGCATGCTTAAAGTGCATAGACTAGGGTAGTGATTAAATCTAGTAGATGCAATTAAAATTCCATTGTCTGAGAGGGGTCGGTGGCTGATTTCCACTACATTCATTACTAATTTCATTTTTCTATTAATTCTTCTATTTTAGGAAAAACTTATGCCTATTTTATTCACAAATACTCAAGTAAGATAAAACTTTAGAAGGGTATACAAAAATTCAACAGAATAAAGAAATAGCGTCTGAGAAACAATCTGAAAGGGTAATACAAGAAGGCACCATTGAAGAGAAGGGATTTCAAACATGTTTCAATTAAAAAATCCATTGTAAGCATTATTTGAACATAGAAGAGGGCACAAGAAAAATAAAGAGCTCTGATCATGGTAACGAGAATCGACGAAAGGCCAGTATAACTATGCAAAGATTGAAGACAATATGAGGTGCAAATATTTTGACTACAGAGAATGAAAT
Organism: Sequoia sempervirens; assembly: GCA_007258455.2. Classification (NCBI taxonomy): domain Eukaryota; kingdom Viridiplantae; phylum Streptophyta; class Pinopsida; order Cupressales; family Cupressaceae; genus Sequoia; species Sequoia sempervirens. The sequence continues at coordinate 6,894 of VDFB02319703.1, forward strand.
TTCTGACTATTAACTCAAAACTTCAATCTTCTTTAATCTATTGATTTCTCAATACACCAATCAATTAAGTCAAAGGTACAATGGAGACACAAAAGTAAAAGCACAAATCAATTCCCAGCAAGAGTCTCAACTATAATTCACTAAAGATGCAATTCCTAAAATTTCTTTAATTCAGAATTAATAAACAAAGAATCGATTATTACAATCAGCTCAAGATTAACATTTGCTTCCTAAACATAATATAAACTAGAAAGAAAATGGTGAAACTTGGATTTTCTTGCTTGCTAGAGGAAGTTTTGTTGCATAACTCACCACTTCTAGCTTACAGGACACTTCCAAAATCTCCACCAACACCAAAATCCCCAACTCCAAAAGCCTCCAATATCAAGAATCAACTTTCAAGAACTAGAAACAAACTCCATGAAAGGGAAAAATATTCATGGACGAGTTTCAAGATTCCTTCCCAGAAAATAATCCAAAATCCCCTCTCACAGTTATCCCTAGCTAATTTATAACCACTTCCCTTAATGGTTGTTGCATGCAACTCCTATTTTAGAGTTCATTTATTTTTATCACCTGACAAATGCTTACTACCACTCTTTGATATATATATATATATATCAAATATATTTATTTTGTTCCTCACAATAAATCCTCTTTAAATATTTAATTTATTAATTTAACTTTAACTTTTAAATTTTATTTTCACCCCACAATAAACAATATATATTTATTTAATTATTACAATGTCTTTTAAATTTCAATAAATTCATTTTAACATAATAGTTAATCAAGTACTAATTAAACCAATTTAAAACAAATGCACAACATGCCAAGAAGTACCAAATCTCACAATGAAACAAAGGACAATAGTGTGACAAAAGAGATGAACCAAATCACAATGACAACTAGGGTACACCCGCCTAGGTTAAAGCATTTCAGAAGGATAATCACAAGTTAAGTCTACACTATTTAGAAAGGTACACCTGCCTAGGTTTAGTAGCACCTGAAGAGTAGAAGTTTTGATTGTTTCAAACCTTGTTCTGTTACCCTGAAACGTCGTGAAAGCTTGGCAAACTTTTGTGGTTCAAACCTGCGTTTTTGAGACCTAACAAATTGGCGACTCTGCTGGGGAATAACTTGAGAAAATCTAGTGGCAGACAGCCTTGCCTTATAGAGTCATACAATATTTTTAAATCGGGTCTTCAAATAGAGATTCATAATTGTGTAGTTTGTAGCTCCCCATCCGAGTCACACAACTAACAAATTGGTGACTCTGCTAGGGAATACATCAGAAGATTCGGTTGAAGACCATCATATAGGGTCATTGAAAATAAAGATATATTTTGAGAAGTTTCATAAAGAGTGATTCTGACCTACTGGTAGCTTCTATTAAATCTTTCCAAGGATTTCAGGATCGATTTCTTGAGGAATATGGAGATCTATCTGCACCAAATTGGGCTTCCCATGGGTTATTGGAGATTCAAGAAAATCAGAACTTGCAGCAAGGTATGTATCAGAACCAACAATCTAATGCTGATGAATATGTCAGAAATCTTTTGGATGCATTTTTTGGCATAAGGAAGTATGAAGGAGAATATTTGACTTCTCTGTATAATAGGATGATAAGTGTCTTCATGCAATTGCCTCCTAATTGTAAGCCTACAAGACCCCTTTTTGTTGCATAGTTCATAAAAGTGTGGAAGCCTAAACCAGCTTATTGGTCATGGTCGTCAATACAGCGTGCATGTGGTCACTTGAATAAATTCATTGATGCCATGGAGGAGATAGGGTATAAGAACACTGTCAGTGTTGATTCCAATGATTGTATTTCTGATGAGTGTAGAGAAATTGATCAAACAATGCTTCCAATAAAAGATGAGGTATGTGCAAGTCAGTATGATTCCTGTACTTGCTTGCATAGTGAAGATGAAGGTACAAGAGATCTCTCTTATATAACATATTGTGATAGGGAAAGAAGTGTGTGTTATGAGGGATCCAATGAATATTCAGATTTTGAAGATACACCTGTAGATTTGGATCTGCAGCAAGGGGATTCTTTTACCCCTTATGTAGATCAGGATGAAGAGGCAATGGGAAATATTGATATTGAATATACAATGCCTCCAACTATAGTTGAAAGATACAAAGATACATTTGATGAAGAGGAGGTTTGTAAATTTGAGAATGGTTTCCAAAAATTTTCAGGCCCATTGTATGATGAAGTTTTAAAAGATGATCAGATGATATTTTGCCAAGGTATGCCTGGGAAGGAATTTCAGGTATTGTTAGATCCACTTGATGTTGAGCAAAAGGTATTCTTAGATAAAAGGGATGTGTCAAGCTTTGGAACAAATGACTGTGCTAGTGATTTTTCATTCTCTGATGATCCTGGGCCTCTTTTTGATAATGACAAAAGTGATGAATATGACTGTAATAGTGAAAATGTGGAAACTTTTTTACTCAGCTGTGAGCAAATCTTCGATTTGCTGAATCTTGAATAACAGAGATATACACATGAAGGTGATCCTAAGGTTCTTTGTCTAGCTTGCATTTGTTTTGACAGTAAAATTTTTTTGTGCAATAATTCATATGTCTCTCAGTGCATTTCTCAAGTTGATGGTGAAACCTTCGAAGTTGGCCAAATGCATGTGTTTGTTCAAGAAGAGGTATGTGATTTTGAATTTTCTAATTCATGTGAAGAAGACATTTGTTTGCATACCAAGGATGATAGTGTTCCAGATTTGATTGGTTCACATATGCTTAATATTGAAGATTTGAGTCATAGGGGTATCAATGAGGTGAAAGTGGTTTCAGACAGTGTTGATGTGATAGAAATTTTTATTTCTCATGAGAAGCACTTTTTTTATGAGTTTTCAATACAACTGAGAGAATGTTTCCTAGTATACAATAGTAATGAGCAATTTCGCATTGATTATATGTATGCTTTGAATGTTGGAGATAATAGAGATTTGTCTAATGCTAAAGAATATAAATTGCTGTATACTGTTGGGAATTTGGTCCAAGCTAAGCATGATGATTTTCTAAAAGCTTGCAAAGATTGCATGAATGTCTTTACAAAGAGGATGATGAACTCAACAGAAAATTAGGTATTTGATAGGGGAAAGCTTGGTCTGAGTTTCAGATCGCTCAGAACTAATGAAGCAACACAGAGGATTAAGGGTTGCTAGTGCATGGACAACTCTTATTTATCCTCTTTAAAATTCTTTTCCATGAACAGTAGTTTAGGGTTCTGCTCCATCTCCACTTTGCATCCATTTTGCATTCATTTCGCACTCTTTTCCATTTCCATTCCTCCATTGTTGCTCACTGGTTCATCATTTTCAGTCTGGTCTGCTCACCCATGTTTCTGGATCCTTACATTGATTTTACACTCAATCATCCCCAGACAGAGCCACTATTGGAACTATAAAAATCTGATGATCTCACATGTTAGTTTTACTCATAAACTTCCAGATTTGGTCCTACCATGTGCATTTTCCACTCATATTTTTCCCCTTTGTCCCATTGAATCCATTGAGTCATGCATATTTTACATCATGGTTCAAGTCGGCGTGACATTTTCTTTGTCTCCTCGACTCATTTTTGCTAACTTCTGTGTTTTAGGGTGGTCGGCAGGACTTCTCACATGTCTCGGCGATCACATTGGTAGGTGGAACCTTATCGGCATGTGTAGTGGCTATCGGGTTGAAGTCTCCCCAATCTTCTCTTGTCTTACCGACCAGTGCCTAAGTGGTCATTTCGGTGAGAGTTGGATTCCTCGGAGGGGGGTCTCAATGACTTTGTTATGTCATGCCGACCCAAAGGAGCCAAGAATGTGTATCGGTATAAGTTATAGCTATCGGTGTAAGGTCTTAGCGAGTGACCTTCGGTCTCGCCAACCTTACATGTTGATTTACTTTGATATACATCGCAATGAGTTGGAGGTTTCAGGTGGTGGTCTTGGCGATATGTATTTGTCTCACCAACTGCCGGTGAAGGATACTTTTTGGTGTGACTTATTTACTTCGGCATGTGGTCCCGGGGTGACTATTGGTGTGACTTGGAGTCTTCTATGGGACTTCTCCCCGATTTTGCAAGGTCTGGCCGAATGGATTATGATGGTAGCTTTGTCGGCAGGGAGGTATGGTGGTCACAGCGACACGAATCTAGTGGAAGGCTTTTAGTATAGTGAAGTATTATCTACAAGATGTCACCCCGAGGTAAAGATGTCATGGCGATATATGAAGCAAAGGGGGAACATCTTAGAGACGCTTGAAGTGGTCAATTTTATATCTCCCCGACTCAGATAGGTTACAGCGAATGAAAATAAAGAAAAAGAGCATGCACGGGATGAATAGCGACTAAATTGCCTTCAGTAAGAGTTTACGATTGTCTTCCTGACTAGTTCATTGGTGAAAAACATAATGTAATTCTTGTGGCCAATGTGATGAATTATTTGATGACCGTTGTTGGCCGACTTGATTTGGGCCCGATTTCTACGGTGGCCGACATGAATTTGAGGCATTTGGTTTTTCTCATGTTGGTGTATAAGATGCACTCCAATTGTAATTAGATTTATCATCATATTTTAGATAAAAAGTAGTAGGTAGTCAGATGGCTACAATAGGATAATTTTCTCTTTTCAGAGACTATGTGCATGATTTCAAATGGTGGTTTCAATGAAATTCAGCTGTGTGGCAGTTTTGCTTTGGTGTCAATTGTGTGTCGAGTTCATTGAAAAGCATTGCTGAAGCTGTCTCCATGTTGATTCTTTCTGGTTATTTAAATTGAGGTAACAAGTTTATTTTTAGTTTATCTATGCACATTTGTTGCATTTGTGTGGTTAATCGATTTGGTTCTCTCAAGTAGGGATTAAATCCTTTTTGGTAATCATAGTAATCAGGAAGATTCATCTGGATTATTAAAGTAGAGCTCAATAATCATAATCTTGCATTGTTCATACAAGTTATGAACAAATCATATGCCTACAATTCAATCTTTTTCCAAAATAAGTTGCCCATTTCTGTTTCATTTGAGTCCACATACCCAACAAGGCACTGGTCTCTGTAATTTGACTATTTGAATCCATTTCAGTTTCTTTATATCCATTAATTAAGCATTCTAGGATTTAGATTAGAAAATAGTTATCAAGTTTGGTTTTGTTTGTTCACTGTCATCTGCCATTGTGGACAAAGCATTTCAGAAGGATAATCACAAGTTAAGTCTGCACTATTTAGAAAGGTACACCCGCCTAGGTTTAGTAGCACCTGAAGAGTAGAAGATTTGATTGTTTCAAACCTTGTTCTGTTACCCTGAAACGTCGGGAAAGCTTGGCAACCTTTTGTGGTTCAAACCTGCATTTTTGAGAGCTAACAGTTGGTGTGAATAAGGATTTCTACCTAACTAGTTCACCTACTAGGTCATATTCACATGTTAACTTTACTTCGGACCTAGGAATATTTCTAGAAGTCTTAGTTGTCATGTAATATTATCTCTTTTTATCACATTACATATGATTGTGACACTTTTCTTAATCACATGTCTCCCTAGGTCTCACCTTACCTTTATAAGTGAGGCTTCTCTTGCAAGTTTAGCATCTTGTAAATATTGTATTCATATGGTATTCTTGATTGGTGGAATAACATCTTCTATTGTTGCTTATGTCTTGTATGTGGGTCAGTGTAGGATCATGGGGGTCCAAACTAAGCCCTTAAGTGGCAATGAAAGTTTAGAAAAATAGAGTTAGACAACTTGACATAAAAATTTGAATAGGTTATTAACATAATTTGAAAAATATGTAAGAATAGAATTTGTAGCAAATTGAATGTATTTTCTAATATACCAGTCCTTTTTTGGAAAAATGTAAATCTATTTGGTGAAAATTTTAAATTTCAATGCAGTAGTACTAAATTTTCAGGAAAAAAATGAAAAGCAAGTGTATGTCTAACCAACCTAAGTATACTTGAAAAAAGTAATATATTTTTTTGAAACTTTCAATATAAGTAGAGGACACATGCTTGGATGTGCCACATTTTTTTGTAATTTTTTTGCAAGTAAATAATTAGTTATGATTTTGAAAGAACCTGCAGATCACAAAGCTAGAAAACAAGCACAGATAATGCATAAGCTCCTCCTCATAGTATTAGATAGTCAAGGGGACCTCCTTATAAAGGAGAAATATCCAAGAATGAGAAATATCTTAGTATGAGGAAAATATCTAGAAAATATCTAGCAAATATCTAGCAAGGTAAAATATCAGGAGATATTTAACCTACACAATAAATGCCATGCCTAAGTAGGCTTAAGTCAACATGTGGATAGGCAAACATTGAATGAAAACACTGACACCCCCCCTTAAGCATAACTTAGGTGGGCATGGATAAAATGGGTCCCAACTACTAGCTATGTTAGGTACCCATGCACAAAGTAATCTCTCATGAAGTGGAGAAAAGTAGAAAACCCTGTGGGAAAAAACTACCCTCCAAAAGAGAGAAAAGATGCATGAAAATTATACACATGAAGAAGTACATCTTTCACTAAGTACAATATATGATTTCCTCCATAAGAGAGAAAATAATAGAAGGTCTATGAGACCCCCCCATAATATATGTCCTGCTACATTAAGATTGGACAGTTGAAAAAGGATGCAGACATAGATCCAAAAACGTGTCACAATGTTCCTTCCCTTCGGAAGAAATGAAACCAACTGAAGATGCAGGATATCTTCCCATGTGATAAGATGTATGTATGATCTTGAATAGAGTTGAAGCTCATCCAATAATGATGATGAAGGTTTCCATGATTTCTTCGAAGTGTGCTCATGTGTTCCCATGTCAATGCTGAAGGATGTCATAATCAAATTAGGTGCATGCCTAATAGATGAAGATGATGAAAATCCAGAACCATGTGAAGAAAAACGTAGAGCATGAATATCCAAAGAGACCAATGGTGATGCAGCTTCATCAAAACTGTCATCAAATAGAAGACTGATGTCCTCAATGTGTGCTTCCAAGTCAACAATGTGAGACTCTACAAATAGACAAGAAATGTCAAGTAGGATTGTGTCCCAATCAGCAATGCTAGGAAGACTAATGTGATCCAACCGCAAAGAAGTACTCGAAGCTTTCAAAGAAGCAACTATGAAAACTAATGAAGCAATAGTAGGAGGTGGAATGAAGACTTCCACTATGTCAACTTGACATTCTTCATGATGTGGTTTATCATTTGTGATCATTACAAGATCATGTGGGAATGGAGAAACATTTGATCTCCATACATCTCCCAAAGTTTGATCCATAAAGCATGTGGACCCACAATATCCATGATGATAATCAAAGTGTCATTTGGTATATGTAAGCTGATTAATCCAACAATATGATCATTTTTATTGATCCATTTATCCTTCTGAAATTGATTAGCAAGTTTAGGGATAAGTCCATACAAATGGGGCAGAAGATTGTGATACCTAAGATGTTTTAGGATGCCTTCACACCAAGACTTATAGTTTCCCTTGTTTAGCTTGATTACAAAAGAATGACTTTTATATCCCATGATTACAAGTAAGTTAAATCCTTAAGACAATAGAAAATCAACACATAAAGAACCAAGTAAGTTAAATCCTTAAGACAATAGAAAATCAACACATAAAGAACCCCTCCAGATTAAATGACCCCCTAGTTTTGGCACTTTATAAATTAGTGCATTTATAAAATGCCTATGATAACATTTATATAAAAAATATAAATGCTTTTTGCTAAAAAAAAATTTAAAGAGCCTGAATTTAAGGTATAATACCCAAAGAGGATGCAGGGGAAAAATGGAGAAAATATTATAGCAGGCCCATTGAGGGTGAATAGAGGCACATGTGAGATGTCAAGAGCCATCCTCCCTTAACATGCCAAACACAGGCCTCTTTCATTCAAACAACGTGCCTCTTTCCAGCACTCGCCACTAAACATGACATGCGCCTCCCATATTGGCACAGGGGAGTATGTCAAGTAAAGGTAGGGGAATTTGTTTGGAAGGCACGTTGCACGCCCCTACAAATTCCTTTCAGCCCTGTGGCTTTATGCAGCCTCCAAAAAACAAAATCATGCCCCCCTCCGAGGCAGAAACACAAACACCCCCCTTTGTTGCCAAAAAAAATGCTCCTGCTCAACAACTTTACCTACAGTTGCTTCGGATTTTGTTGGACCATCATGGAAGCGCCTAAGTGGTGTTCCTACGCCGCTAAGAGCTGGAAGAGAAAATGAAACAAGGTGAATCGATCCTTCTCACTTTATAGGCAGCCTCCCAATTCACAAAACGCCCTCACAACTATTCAATGCTTGGCACAGAGAACTGCAGATTGCAAATTGTGGAGATTATTTGGCCACCACAAAATACATCTTTTGTAGACCACAAACCGAAGAAGCCGATGCAAATGGAGAGGGCGCTGGAGAATATAAGGCGCAGGGGTTTATGTGTGGGCTGAAGGAGGGCCCAATCTACAAATCCTGGCCTCAATCAGAAAATGACGCCTTTGTTTCAAAATCACAACCAACTTAAAAATAGATATTCCCTTCAAAATGCAAATCACTGGCCGATTAGCCTATCAGAGATGCACCTTCACATGGAGCTCAAGCCTTGATAGAGGGGGGGAAGATAGAGAAGCCTCTAAATGACCATGTGGGGAGCAGAGAGGGTGTGCAAAGAAGCCTATGATGAGGCTGATGACCAAGCCTCCAACAACAACAGTAGCATGTGGTTGGGTAAATGATGTGTCAATTTGACTTGGTGGTTACCCACGTTTTTTTTTGCTTGACAAAAAATTGTCTTCTACATGATGCGTCGGCCTATTAAGCAGAGATCTCAACCTCCACCTTGATGTCGCCTGAACAAAAATGCAGGTCTGGAAAAAAAAGACACCTCCAAAACATCTCCACTCGTCTGTTGACCAGATTGTAAGTTCCTAAATGCACAGTTAGGCAGAGCAGAAAAATGAATTTGCAGTCTCTAAGGAATGCTTGCGCCTAAGATCTCCCTCCCAATCGTGCATCTTGAGTAGAAGAAACGTGTTTCTACTTTCAGAAAAAAAATATGCCCTTCTGTTTTGAATAGGGTTGCCCCTCTTCAATAGAAAAAGAATGGCAATTGCATGCATGCATTCCTCAATGGCCTAAGAACATCTTTGAACGGCTCTGATATCATGAAAGAACCTGCAGATCACAAAGACAGAAAACAAACATAGATAATGCATAAGCTGCTCCTCATAGTATTAGATAGTCAAAGGTCTCCTTATAAAGGAGAAATATCCAAGAATGAGAAATATCTTAGTATGAGAAAAATATCTAAAAAATATCTGGCAAATATCTAGCAAGGTAAAATATAGGGGATATTTAACCTGCACAATAAATGTCATGCCTAAGTAGGCTTAAGTCAACATGTGGATAGGCAAGCATTGAATGAAAACACTGACAGATTTTTTTATTAGAACTTTTTTAAAATATTAAAACTTGTTTGTCTAACCACCATAACTTGGTCAAAAAATTATGAAATTCATTTTTTTCTTTTTTTATCCTATAGTATGGGAAGCACAGAATGTGCCACATCTTTTAGATTCAAAAAATGTGAAATCATTTGAGAATTATAGACATTTTTCAATCAACCTATCAATCGGGACTTTAGTCATAATACATGTAGACAATTAATAATAATTATCTATTACATTCAAAATAAGGCATATCTTATATTGGTGGAAAGCTAACAATTTTCTCAATAAACCCTTTTAATTTCATCAAATTTGGATAAAGAAAAAGTCATCAGCCATTTTTTTCATATTGCCATTTTTTGGACCCCCATGATCTTGCACTCACCCGTGTATGGAAGATTATTTGGTGTTGCAAATTGAAAATCTCAATTGCTCACTTTAACAATTTTCAATTCCACACAATCTCTTAATGGGTAATCCAACACATTGTATTAATAAAAAACAAATATATATTCTTTGAAGGACTGGCATTTGCACAAGTTTACCTTGTTTTTAAAAGAACTTGGCTTATGCTCTAATTTGTATCCATCCCTATTTGCTCCCACTTAAATTTATCCCCACACATTCACTATCCGTGCCATTCTTATTACACCCCATTCACACTTATCTCAATACATTTTCTCCCTATCTCAATATTATCACTTCCTTGCCTAGACTCGTTTTTGTGCCACTCAAGATTGATCTCATGGCATGTAGGAATGAACATAACATTCAAATCTTCATATTTGAATTCTAAAATATTTTCCCTTTCCTATTAGTCATTATGTGTTGACTTAACATATGTTTGTATGAGATGTATTATGTCTTGGTATTTCAAGACATTTAATGTGCCATTAATTCATATACTAGAATCTGGAAGCAAAAAATAAAATCTAGACCATAATTTAGTTTTCTAAAGAGACAAAGAACCTCATCTATGTATATAGACCTCCCTCTCACTTGAGTATGTTATCTTTGAATCTTTATTTAGAACACTAAAGTGAGTTGAACCAAGGGTAAATCTAAGAGAACTTGAGCCTAGTAATCTAGCATATTCCTTTAAGGTGTTTATAAAATCATAATCCTCACAAACTAATTAGATATGAAAGATCAAAGTGAACAATTTATAAATCCATGCTTGTGACATTTAGGAGTGAACTTGAGTGGTTTGTTCCTATTCAAATTTTAAGACATTTGTTAGACCAAAGTTATCAAATTTGAAGAGATGACACATGAATTATGTGCATCATCAACATCATTCATTTGCCATCAATACTAAAACTAAGTATCTAATTTCTTTTATTTAATTAGCTCATTATTATTGTTTATTTATTAACACAAGTCTAATTTATGTAAATTAAATTGTGCTTGTTAATTTATATTTATTTACTTAAATAAATTTATTTATGTACAAATACTTTATATGCTACACACTATCCATAGCAAGTCTTCAGCTTTGTTTCTAATACACTAATTCTTAACACCCGTAACATCTAACTTGTAAAAAATCTAAGATTTACCAAATAAATATACTATTTTAATTCATCTCAAATTAAAATCATGATGTTAAAACTATTTAATAACTTAAAATACCTCCATTATATTTAAATGATATTTATATTTAATCTTACATAATAATCAGTTGATTATGAGTGAATATATTCTCACCTAAAAAATATTAAAAAGCTATTTCTACAAATTCTATGAATGAATATATTCTCACCTAAAAAAAATTTTAAAACTATTTCTACAAATTCTATGACTAAAACATCTTCATTTCACTTAAAAACAGTTTTAAAGTATAGTCAAAGGCGGCGAAGCGACAGAGATTGTAGGAGCTCAAACGCTACGACCCGCCACAAACTACTGAATTTAACGTTGATTTCCATGCAAGAGGCCTTCACTTGTTTACAAACAAGTCCAAACTTCAACTCTGCACACAAACACCATGGACAGCTTTTGGGGCGACGACGACGACATTCACTCATCCGAAAACGAAAACAAAATCGAAAGCCACAGTGACAGTGACGACGATTCTGTCAGCGACCCCAATTTTAACATAGACAAGCACGCCGATGATGACGAAGATGACGACGATTCCTGCAATTCTTTTTCCCAAACAAAACCCACAGCGAAACACAAAGAAAAACCCAAAATACCGGAAGAAACAGAAGCAGAAGCAGAATCTGCAGAAAGCCAGAATGATGAAAAAGAAACTGGAGTTCCAAATGTTGAAGACAAAACTGTAAGTGACAAAAAGAAGCCAGGGAAACGAGGACCACGGCCTCAGGCACGGGCACTGCAACAGCCGGTGGATGAGTCAGAAGCGAAGAGAATCTCAAAGGAAATAGCAGCCCAGTGCCGGTCGTATTTCTATGGCGTCCGCCGCAAATACAATCACAGAACCGGCAATTTTTCACCTTTCTTTGCTGAGATGCGTAAGCCCGACGAGGTTAAATTGGTGTCGGACTACCCAACAGTGAACATCAATATAAAAGGCTTTAAAACCGATGTGCAGGCCGCTGTGGCGTGTTCTGTCCTTATTCACATTTTCAAGACCTATGTCGACGCCACCCGGAAGCCCGACAAACCGCCCTACCGACCCGGCGAAAACGACCCGCGGGTCGTCGTCCTTAAGTGCCACCCGGTGCTTGTGCAACGCCGACTGGAGAAGATGAAAGAGAAGAAAGGGTACGCCCGGTTTCCGGACTGTACTCTTCACCATAAGATCCAAAAGTTCTGTAGAAAATGTGCCGATGACTTCTTGCAGATCGCGTCGGATGTCAAGAATGGGTTGCAGGAAATGCCGGAGGATTCGGCTCTGGCGGATGCTGTTATGAGGTTTGTTTATGAAGCCTGGCCCTCTTCCCTTCCTTACCCGCCTGAGAAGATTCCAGCTGAGAAACAGAGTATGCCCTGTGTTGTCAAGCGGAAGTTTGATAATTTGGAGGGTATTGTGGGTGTGAGGGAATGTGATCGGGGGGGATTTGTTGTCCTCGAGTGCTCCTGCGATGACCATCCTCAGCCCGCTAGGTTGAGATGGGAGGTCACACCTCACGGCAATGCCTGTCTCTGCCATGGCATCCGTTACTCCCTCCACCTTGTCTCCTGAGCTTCTATGGAACTGTGCTTATTATTTATTTCTTTACAGCAATGAATGAATGAGAGATTTTAATGATGTTCATGAGATCAAGTAGTTTAAAGGATTAAGAATCGTAGTTGTAAGTTATTTTCAAACTTCTTTGGATGTCACATCTTCTATTATGGATCTTGATCAGGAAGCTAGTAGGCTTGCTAATCCTTACTTCTTCAAATAACAAGCAATGAAACTATTTGAGGAAATTGAATTTTGCCCATTGAATTTATCATTAATGATCAAGAAGCTAGCAGTCTTGCTAATCCTTGCTTCCTCAAATAACAAGCAATGAAACTATTCGAGGAAAATGAATTTCGTCCATTGAATTTATTATCTGTGACCAAGAAACTAGCAGTCTTACTAATCCTTGCTTCTTCAAATAACAAACAATGTAACTGCTCAACGAAAACGAGTTTTTCCATTGAATTTATTATCTCTATGTGATGATCAATACGCCTGACTTTTTAATTTTATTTTCATATTAATAGCTGGTATGTTGTAAGTTCAAATATTTGGATATTTGAAACTTGTTTAGTGGGTGCATTTTTAAGTTGGGTTATTTATAAGTAGTTTTTGATATTTTGTTAATATTTAATTGTGTAGTTGTGGATTTAATTTTTTTTATGAGCACTTGTTTATAAGAATTTATTAATTTTATTTTTTAGTAAAATATGATAACTCAAATCTTTGATTTATTTGTTCAAAATCAACAAATTCAACATTCTATCAATTACCTATTTTCACATCTAAAATATTAAAGGATTGGACAATTTAGAAGTAGTTTCTTATTTTTTGTTAAGATTTAATTGTGTAATTTGTGAGTTATTCTTTTTTAACGAGTAGAAATTTGTAAGAATCTATTAGCTTTTTTTTAAATAGATATGAAATTGTGAATCCTTTATGTATTTGTTTAAAATTGAGACATCTAATATTCTACAAATTACTTATTTTCACATCTAAAAATATTAAATTATTAAATTATTTTAAGGTAAAAAATTGAACTTTTAATGAAGTGATTTTTAGTTAAGAAAAGTTGAACCCATCTCTCATAAATATAAATAATATTTTTAATATTTATTGTATCTAAATGATACTCATAAGAATAAATATGAAAACTCTTTGTAAAAATAACCTTAGAAGGTCATATTTATATAAACTCATATATAATTCTCATCCTTCAGTCTTTGTTGGATTTCATTGAAATAGAAAGTGTAATTCCTACATAATTAAGATACATATTATTTCCATAATATGTGATATTGATAAGAGTACTTTTGATTTTAGTAGGAGTGAACATTAATACTTAATATTTCACTTTAATAGGAGTGAACATTAATACTTAATATTTCACTTTAATAGGAGTGAACATTAATACTTAATATTTCACTTTAACCCTTCTGTAATAATGAAAAACAATAAGATACTTGTAACAAGGGAATACCTATTGAATTAATTTTCTTACTCTTAGTAATATTCTTATTTTATTTTAAATAAATAATTTGTATAGAATTCTTCTTACATGAATTAGGAATAATCTCTCAATTGTGTGTATAATCACATTTAAGTTGTTTTAATTTCTTTTCTTTATTTTTTGTTTTCAACTTGGAGTTCTTACATCTCAATTTTATTCTAATTAAATCTTTCTTTTTATTTGAGTTTGAAAATCTTTTGATCTCTTGTAAAATTAAAATGAAAATTAATTATATATATATGAATTTCTCTTTTATAATATATATGAAGTATTCTAAATTTTCATTCTAAATATTTGGATGATTTACAAAATGAATTCATTAACCAATTTAGTTTAACAATCAAATAATAGTAGTCAAGATATTGTTAACCTTCAAATAATCTTCTTTATTATGACCTAATATTTTCCCACAAACTTAGAATTCAAATATGAGATAATAGCTCGTTAAAATTGATAAACTAACCCCATACATAGATATTGGTGTTTAGGGAGAGAACAATATGTCAATAATTTGATTATATTTTTATTGTTCCCTTTCATGTATCTCCACTTCTAATTAATGCGTTCTAGAAGAAGATTCATTTTTTGGTAACTTGTTAATTTTCTCAACTCTTAACACAAGAACAATAAAATTTTGAATAACATTGTCCAATATTTTGATTCGCTCATCTATTTTGAAGGATATTTTGGATGTATTTTCATAACCGTTAGACAACTTATATTCTCCCCCTTTAACCAATGAAGATTGGTATATAGGATATTAAAGAATAACCCGCATATATCAAGAGGAAAAATATATATAAATACTTCATTGGTGATCTTGGTTGCTCACTTCAACAATTTTAAATTCCATATAATCTCTGAATGGGTAATCCAACACATTATATTAATAAAAAAACAAATGTATATATTCTTTGAAGGGCTAACATTTGTACAAATTTACCTTGTTTTAAAAACAACTTGGCTCATGCTCTAATTTGTATTCATCCCTATTTATTCCCACTTAAACTTATCCCCACACATTCACTTTTCACCCCATTCTTATTACACCCCATTCACACTTATCTCAATATATTTTCTCCCTATCTCAATATTATCACTTCCTTGCCTAGACTCATTTTTTGTCACTCAAGATTGATCTCATGGCATGTAGGAATGAACTTAACATTCAAATATTCACATTTAAATTCTAAAATATTTTCCCTTACCTACTAGTCATTATGTGTTGACTTAACATATGTTTGTGTGAGATGACCTATGTCTTGGTATTTCAAGGCATTCAATGTGTCATTAATTCATATACTAGAATCTAGAAGAAAATAAAATCTAGAGAATAATTTAGTTTTATAAAGAGACAAAGAACCTCATGTATGTATATATACATCCCTGTAGCGCCCTGCTGTGCAAACCCCAAAGGAACAAATAAAAATGCAACAATTTTTTTTTAAAAGAACATAATAAATGTACTTAAGTATTCCAACATAACAATGTTCTAAGTTGCACAACTAAATCCCTTGGGGTACACGAGGTGACATTACTAAACTAACCCATAACAAAGAAATAAATGAAATATTAAATAGCCAATAATGTAAATCCAATTCATGACATCAATTAAACATTCATTCACGATATCAAGAAAGATGTGAATATACCAAATGAAACCATACATACATATGACAATAAATGAAATTATAAAGATATAAAGTATATATATTTCGACAGATACAACACAACCTTACAATGCTTACAAATAGTACAAGAATAAATCACATGATGTGATAGTACAATGCATTCGTCTGAAGATACATTTCAATAATCACATATGAAAATTACATCATAATCTTCCCAACATACGTGGGGGTCGTTACATCAATAAATAAATTACATATGAAGTGTAAACATACATCTAGTACATAAGAACACTAGATTAACAGCACCTACAAAACTCTGCAATGAAAGAAACAGTTGCATCCAAAGGGAACCCAACGGGGTGCGAAGCACGTTCCACCCAACCACCCCCATGTTGGGAGTAGACAAGGAAGGATCCCGGACCAAGCACATCAACAGTAACACAAGACTAACTCCATACAAGATGACATAACATCAAAAGACCACATAGAAACTAAACAATGATAAATCACCAAAGGTCATAACAATAAACCACTTTCGAAACATAACAATAAATCACTTTCCAAATAATACAACAATAAGTCATGAAACACATCATCAATAAATCTCAAGTCATAATATCAAAAGACTACTTCTAAAGGACTTCAATAAAATAACACAAATGGAATGTTAGAGGAGAGTGTCATCACATGGCTTTACATGGATTATCTAGACAACCTATCACAAGGTGCCACCTCCATCTATACATGGATTATCCAGACAACCTAGTTCAAGGTGTCGCCTCCATCTATGGTTCTCCTAACAGCATATCTCAAGGCACCGCTCCATAGGGTTACTCATGCTGAATTGTTAACCTTTCGTGAAGACAATGCAATGATCTTGCCAACCACGGCCTTCTTGGTCCCCTTTAGTCTGTGATAGCACTAACAGGTGGACGAGGAATCACAATTATCTTATTAATGTTTAATCCCCACCCATGATTAATTACTTAGGTTATCACTAATTACTCTAACTCTACGTGAGTTACCCTGACAGCCCCTTTGTGCATCGGCCCCCACTTAGAGCCACTCTCTCTAAACACTCAACACAAAATATCCAACATGAAAGGATTGTATCAACAAGAAATACTTAGCCAATCAAATGAATCCTCTGCGAGGCATAACCATCTCGCCAAAACATATGAAACACATCCACAAAATGGTACAATCCAAGTGCAAACTAAATCGCAACCATGGTCAAAACATAGCCCAAGCATCAAAATACAAGATCACAATTACACATCAGTATCCCCACCTCTGGAAGTTCTAAACAACAACTTAAGTTCCTATAACAGGATAAGCTAACTCTAGGGTTTTCCTGCAAGATATAAACCCGAACCAAAAGAAAAACCACAATCAACTCAATGACTAGTCTCAAGAGTAAGCAATTTACATAACACAACGCAATACAACTCATTTCAATACACAATAAATTTCGCCAATTAAACACATCAATTACTTGAGAATATTCAATTAATTAATACATAGTTTATCTCTAATTTTCACAATTGAACTATAATAATACAAATTTATACAATTTTTCCAACATTGCTACATATGAAATTATATAATTTTTTTCTCCATAAACACAGCATATAAAAGGCCACTTATATATATATATGCATAAAAGTGTATATACATATATACATATATACTAAAACATATATTAAAATCATCTATTTAAATCACATTATAAAAATTAACCTAATAATTCACTGTAATTACCACTATATATATATATACATATACATATATATATATATATATATATTTATTTATTTATTTATTTATTTATTTATTTATATATTAATATATATTTATATTTATATATATAGAATATATATATACAAGTCAATAAAACAAATTAAATTAAATTAAATTTACAATAATAAAAGAAACTTTAATAAGGAAAATCGCGCAGTTCAAGTGGTACTGCGTACCCCCCTGTGGGGAGGCCGCAGTATGTAGGTATTGCGTACTCCCTATGGGGAGGCCGCAGTCCCCACTGGCTGTGTACAGCAACCATAGGTTGTTGTGCGTAGTCAATGGTGACTATGCGCAGTAGTACCATGGGGCAGTGGGGGTGGTACGGCTTCGGCCGACCATTCCCACCCCCTAATATAACATTTAAATTTATTTTTTAATATTTTTTATTTTTTTCAAATTTCGTTCTTAGACAAAAGGGTAAAAGAACAAAGTTGTGTCACACTTTATAAAGGAAACGACCAACGTTGATCCAATTTTTAAACTTGAATCACTAAAAAGTGGCATATATGTTTTGAATTTTGAAATGATGTAAACTAGTAAAATATGTATTTTTTAGTATATTTTATGTTTATATTTTTTTTTTTTAAATAAAAAATTATTTTAAACTAGTTTTTAATAAATTAAAGCTATAATTTAGTTGCTGATAAAATGTTGAAAATTGAAGTTGCATGGGACGTCAAACTTTTTATAGTAAATTTTATTATTTTTCTTTCAATTTTTTTGTGTGTATTTATAACTTGAAATTTTAGTGTATGGATTTTTTTTTTCCAATTTTGATAAATATATATTTTTAAATAAATATTAAAATGTGCGTGAATAAAAAACAAATTGTTTTCATTGGACGTCAACTTTCATATTAAATATTTATCTAAAATGAAAAAAAAATTATGCCATCTTAAAATAGATTCTTTTATCTAGTGCATCATATTTTTTTCAATTTTTTTTAATAAGTTTTAATATTTTTCTTTGGCATAGAAATCAACCTAATATTTTGTACTGATAACCTACTTTTAGTAAAAATAAAATAGAAAATAGAAAAAATAATTAAACTATTAAAATAAATATATTTTTGAAAACTAAACTTATGGATCTACAAAAGCATATTTTTATATTTTTAAAAAAATATTATTTACATTAGCAGGAGTTATTGAAACTTCAATTTTTCAAATAATTTTATTTTTTTGGTAAAATGGACTTAAAGTGGTGCTGCATATATTTTTAGCCAACAATTTTAGTTGAAAAAGTTGTAGAAGTATCTAACCTAGCTAGAATGAATCTTACTAGATCATATGTTTGAGAAAAACTGATTTTTAGTTAGAAATACTTAAATTTAGTTGTGCTGATAAGTTGGCTGAAAGTGTGACACAGTTTTGTGCTTTTACCCAAAAATAAAGAACCCAGACTTCGAAAAAGAAACGCATTTTTTTAAAACATAATTTATTCCATAAAGCAATTTCGAAATCTGAATCATATAATGATTTACATAACCAAAAAATTTATAATAAGAACAGTATATATATATATATATCAACCAGAGATTCAAAACAAATAATATAATCAATTTCTTTTTTTTATATCAAACTCAATACAAATCTAGACATATAAATTCAGCCAATAATAAAAAGGATTTTCTTTTCAAAAAAATTATTTCCACCACTAAGTTTTATTGAAGAAATTTTGAAGGTTTCACTATAATTTCCTATAGAGGATTCAAAGGTTTATTACAAACAAAAATTTTCAATCGCAAAAACCTTTTTCAAAACATAGGGAAATTTATTTTCAAATACATGGCAGACAAGATTTTTGTTTACAAAATCAAAAAGAAGAAAACAATAAGTTTAAGGGAACCTGGAGTCCTTCATTCGATGTAGAATCCCCTCTATAGCTTCTTCTTGGTTTTCCTTCCCTCAGCTCTCTTTTGAATCAATCTTTTTTTTAATCTTTTCTTACATAACAACTTTTACCAAGAAGCACCAAAACCAAACCTATCTTTTTTTTTCTTTTACAACCAAAAACCAGAAAAAACCCTTCTCTCCCTAAAAAAACTCTCACAATAAAATAAAATAATAATCAATAAAGTTCTTCCTCTTTTTCCTCAAAAATCCTCTCCAATCATTGGTTCTTTTCTTGCTTTTTAAAAGCACACACTTATCTCACAATTTTAATTAAAAATTAATTATTTTCTCAAGATATTCTCTACAATTTTTTCTAATTTAATATCAGGAAAAAGATAATATATAATTATCATCATCCTTATTTATTTAATTTAATTACTTACATTTATAATTAATTAAATAACTTTTAATTAATTAAATAAATTTTAATTAATTAAATAACTTTTAATTAATTAAATAACTTTTAATTAATTAAATAACTTTTAAATTTACAATATATTTTAAATTCAACATTTTACTAACTTACAATTAATCAAAGCAACAAAACATCATTAATTAATTTTATGAAATAAAGATTAATTAAATAACCACTAACCAAAATAAAATAATTAATCAACAATCAAACTACACAAAGACAAGGACAAAACCTCAATCATGACACAACAAAACTCACAACGGTATGACGGACTTGGGACGGGGACACTTCCTCATCAACTCCCTTTTTCAACATTGTACCTGTTTAGTTAATTTAATGCTCGCCCTATCCTGCCAAAGCAGGTGGAATCGAGACTTTATTCCTACAATTCTTGCATACCCATAAACGTCAAGTAACATGTATATATATAAAATCAAAAACATCATATCATGAGAAGGAATTGCAGCGTAGCAGGGCACTCATAAACGAGTGGTGCTACACTGTCCTCTCACCAAAACTATACTGACAATTACAACATTGGATGTAAGGTAACATTGCTAAACTAAACCGATCACATCGTATCATCATAAAATAATTACTAATCTATTACATTACCATATACTACTGCATCAAATTAAACATTACCAAATCAAGTGTAACCATCATGTCACATCATAATATCCATATCATAAAATAAGGTAGCATAGTCATCAAGTAGTCTAAACTATCCAACCAACAAACAGTAACTACCAAAGTCTCAAAGTATCAAGCAAAACCACAGAAGTATCAAGTCCAAACAACAACATGAGGGGTATTACAATCCCTCTCACTTGAATATACTATCTTTGAATCTTTATTCAGAACTCTAAATTTAGTTGAACCAAGGGTCAAATCTAAGAGAACCTGAGCCTAATAATCTAGCATATTCCTTTAAGGCATTTATAAAACCATAATCCTCACAAACTAATTAGATATGAAAGATCAAAGTGAACAATTTGTAAATCCATGCGTCAAAGTTCAAATTTGTGACGCTTAGGAGTGAACTTGATGGGTTTGTTCCTATTCAAATTATGAGACATTTATTCAACCAAAGTTATCAAATTTCAAGAGATGGCACATTTTCCATCAATACTAAAACTAAGTATCTAACTTCTTTTATTTAATTAGCTCATTATTATTGTTCATTTATTAACCCAAATCTAATTTATCTAAATTAAATATTAATTTTTATTTATTTACTTAAATAAATTTATTTATTTTCAAATACTTTATTGTTACATATACATGCATAGATGGGACAATATCCATAGAAAGTCTCTATCTTTGTTTTTATGTCATGTCCCCCTTTTGGATAGGCAACTATAGAGTGGGACCCAGTCATCCTATCATATTTCACTATGTAGAAGAGTTCCAAAAAGTGCAATTTGGAACATAATCTCTTTAGTGTCTAGTGCACCTCATATCCAAAATTCAGGAAAAGAGGATCCATATCCAGAGAGATATCACTATCAAAAGATTGCTATGTGCCACAATCTAGCTTCACCTTGCCTGGCCTAATCGAGATATCATCCCACATCTTACCAAAAAAGGAAATTTTAGGTTACAGTTCAAAACACAATCTATAGGACCATATCCACCACATATTTAAATATCTAAAAGAAAAAAGTAGTTCCCAGTGAGAACTTGCTATCAAAATGTGCCTCCACTGGGTTCCTAGCAGTAAGCTCCATAGGAAAATGGGATGAGTGTTATTCGAAGCATGCAAAGATAATTACGGAGTAGGAGGATAAGGGAGGAGATCTAGGGAGTTTATGGATAGGTTTGTAGAAGGATATGTTGGTCCCAAGGGGAAATTTCCTTTAGGTCTTAAGGTTGACCTAAGTGTAACATGTAGATATTTGAATTAGGGCTTTGGCACCACTTTGGCACCACTTTGGCTCAAGCCAACCTATTCCTTTGAGGGAATTAGTGGCATATATGTATAGGTAGCTGAAATCTATATGAGGCATCTAATTATTATGTTCCCTTTTTCATACATTTTGAACATTATGTTCTAAACCCCTTCTATGGATGAAAACCCATAGAAGTTGTAGTCATTGGATGAAACACCAGTGATTACTTGCATCAGAGGATGAAACCCCTTTGGTTCTTGAGAGATTTCTCACCTTAGAGATTGCGTTATTCCTCAAAGAAGTTTTGTAAGAAGTTGTGGTTTGATCTAAATATATTTGCATTAGCTAGGTGATATAATTTGGCTTATCAATTTTTGATGTCAAGTGTTTATGTTTCATATATTTTTGTTCATTGAATTCCAATTTGCAAATAAGTATTTTGTATTAATTTATATGTCTAGGACATTATATTGGTATCAGAGCATGATTATGTCAACCTATAGGGTTTATGGTTTTACTAATGTTTGATGTTGAGTGATAGGGAAATTAGATATCAGAAGAGATCACAAAAGTTAAATCAAGATCCAGGTCCTAAGGAAGGAGAAATGGTAGAGGAAGAAGAAATAATCAAAGCAACAATCACTAAAATTCATGAGATTACAAGAGGGTTAAGGGATATCCCCACAACCATAGCAGAAACTAGGGATGTTTTGAAGATATTAGTGGACAAAATATCAAGAGGAAATGTGAATCAAAATGGTCCAAGAGTTGAAGCATCATCCAATAATGGCGGAGGTGATGGTAGAACCAATAGTGCTCCTATGGGGACCTCAATGAATCTATTCCTTAAGGAAATTGAGCAAGATGGGGGAAAACTAGTAGAAACTAGTGCTTTCAATCCAAAAAAAATTGTAAGTGTCATGGAGAATATCAATCTCTATCAAATGAAATCAAATCAGATTTATCTTGGGTGGAATACATGGAAGCTGCAAGGAAGAGTGAACCAAAAAAGAAAGGATTGTACAAGAGAAAGGACCTAAAGCACAAGTTGTGGAAGCTTGTAATGGCTTGTTTTTATGAGAGTAATAAGATCTTAGCAAGACCTTGTCTACAAAAGATGGAAACCTATTGCATGCTCAACCATATGACTAAGAAATATGTAGTTCAATTTTCCTCCCTACATTTGGAAGGAGAAGCATATGAGTGGTGGTTTCATGGTCTCACTACTCTAGGCTATGATTAGATACAAAGATTTGATGAGTTCAAGAAGAGGTTATTTGATATATTTGAATTGAAGGATGAGTAAGAGTATTTCAACAAGTTGGTTATGATCAAAAAGAACAATTCAATTGATAATTGTACATTATAGAATTTCAAAAGGTGGTGGTGATTGTTCTAGAACTATCAAAGAAGAGGATAGTACATCTTTTCATCTCAGGACTCACTAAACCTCTCATAGGTTTTGTGAAATCTTTTGCACCTATCTCTCTTCAGGAGGCTATAAAAAGGGCTTTAACCCTTGAACCATCAACTCCTAAGAATTTTTTTCCTCAACAAAAAAAACCTAACACATGGCATTAGATGGGATTTTAGAAGAGATCACAACCTACACTGGCACCTACACCTAGGGATGTATCTCCTAATATGGAAAAGAAGGTAAACAAAGAGACAAGGAATGAGATCTGAAGGAAGAATCTTTTCTTCTCCTGCAAAGAACCATGGGTTCCAGGACATAGATGTCTTGGAAAGGCACAAGTTCACTACATAAAGTTCACCTCTGATAAAGACTCTGAGTCAGATGAACTTGTTGAATTTCATGATCCAGAAGACTCGACTCTGGGGAAGAAGACAAGGATAAAGATGATGGAGGTGCTTTTGCATCTCTGTTTGGTGCACATAGATACCACTCTTTCAAATTCTGAGGGGTTCTTGCTGGAAAAATAGTAACTGTTCTGATTGATGGTGGAGCTACTCACAATTTCATTGGTGAAAGACTAGTGAGAAGGAGATTAGATGCAAAGGACTTTGAAGGATTCATTGTCATTGTGGCTAATGGATATAACCTACCCTAAAAGAAGAAGATCCAACAACTATAAATAAATTTTGGAGATCATAAGGTATGTGATGAATTTCATATTATTGGCTTGGGTGATATTGATGTAATCTTCGGTGTGCAGTGGTTACACTCCTTGGGAGAGTACACTACAAACTATCAAACCATGGAACTCAAGTTCAAAGCCAATGGGAAGGATGTAATCCTAAAAGGAATGGCAAATGGAGGTCCACAAGTAGTCTCAGCTAGGAGAATGGAGAGACTATTCTAGAGAAAACAAGTTGCTTGGGTTGCTAGTTTTTTAGTGATCTCAAAATAATATACCACTGGTAAGAATGAGCAAGTTCATGACGATATACAAAAAAAATTGGTAAGCATAGTCTAGTTTTTAGTGATATGCCTCTCAAGGATTGCCACTGAATAAAGGATTCCAACACATCATAGAGATTGAACCAGGATCTAATCTAGTCATGACCACTCCTTACCACCATCCCCAGATGTACAATGAGGAGATAGAGAAGGAAATCAAGGAACTTTTGGATAAATGATACATCAGGCCAAGCATCAGCCCATTTGCATCTTATGTAGTGTTGGTAAAGAAGAAGGATGGCACCTTGAGGATGTGTATAGACTATAGTGCATTAAACAAGAAGACCATCAAGAAATGGCACCCCATACCTTGAATAGATGAGTTGATTGATGAACTTCATGGAGCAGTGTACTTTTAAAAGATTGATCTAAGATTTGGATACCATTAGATCTGCATGAGAGAAGAAGATATGCAAAAGACTACTTTTCAATTTCAATATGGGAATTTTGAGTTCTTGGCTATGCCTTTTGGTTTAACCAATGCTCTGGAAATCTTCCATTCATGCATGAACCATGTCTTTGGTAAGCAATTGAGAATTTTTTTTTTTTCTTTGATGACATTTTGATCTACAACAAAACATGGGAGGAACACTTGTAGTACCTAGACATAGTTCTAGAAATCCTAGAGAAATATCATCCTTTTGAAAAGTTGTCCCAAGTGTGAATTTGGATTGTAGGAGATACTATATTTGGGTCATGTCATCAGCACTAAGGGAGTTCAATTTGATCAACAGGAGATCTAGGCAATCCTGGATTGTCCACCTCCTACAAATCTATCACAGTTGAGAGGTTTATTTGGACTTTGTAGTTACTACTGAAGGTTTGTCAAAGGATTTTCCCAAACAACACCTCTCACCAATCTTCAGACTAAGGAAGGGGCTTTTGATTAGATAGAAAGAGCACAAGAAACATTTGAAAAGATGACAAAGGTAATGAGTTCTTGTCTGGTACTTTCAATTCTTGATTTCTCACTTCCTTCTATGGTTGAATGTGATGCACCAATGAAGGAATAGGATTTTTCCTCTCTCAGAAGGGACATCCTATAGCTTTTGAGAGAAATAAGTTGAGAGACATTGAAAGGGGTTATTCCATATATGATAAAGAGATACTAGAAATAATGCATGCCTTGGATAAGTTTCAACAATACCTGGTATGTGGAATATTTATGGTCAAGTCAGATCATAACAATCTAAAGTTCTCTTGGATTCAGTAGAACCTAAATGATAGATAGAAAAAGTGGGTGAGAAAACCTTAGGCGTATTATTTTGACATTGAATATGTCAAGGGAAAGAAGAATTTAGTGGCAGATGCACTCTCAAGGAAACCTGCACTATGTCATATGACCATTACATCAGCTAACTAGAAGGACTCCATCATGGAGTATGCTAAGGACCCCTTTGCTACCAGAATCCTAGAAGGTGTGGAAAATGATGAAAGGTATGCAGTGGTGGAAGGTTTGATTCTCTTCAATAAAAGAATGTTCTTGAAATTTGGATCCAAGTTGAAAGTAAAGGTTTTGGAGGCTTGCCACAATGCACCAACAATAGGGGCATCCCAGATATTATAATACCTACTAGCAAATCAGAAAAAGGTTTTCTTGGAAAGGCCTAAAAGATGATGTTTTCTCACACATTAGGGAATGTCTCACATGTCAGAAAAATAAGGGAGAACAAGAATTTTATGTTGGATTATTGTAGCCCCTTCCCATTACAAAGCACAAGTGAGAGAGTATATCCATGGACTTCATTATTGGATTGCCTAGAGTGCAAGGCAAAGATTTTACCTATGTTGTAGTTGACAAGCTGACTTTAAGTATGCATATTTCTTTGCGATTCCCAATGACCTCAAAGCTCTGAAATTTGCATGACTGTTCTTCAAAGAGGATTTTAGGTTGCATGGCCTACCCAAAAACATTGTAAGTGATAGAGATAGTCAGTTTCTCAATGCTCCTGGAAAAAATTATTTTAATTGATTGATACTAAGCTCACTCCTAGCACTAGCTATCATCCACAGACTGATGGGAAAACTGAAATTGTGAATAAATGGGTCAAGGGATATTTACAGAACTATGTCTCAGGTCAGCAATTGGCATGGATCAAGTGGCTTCATTTGGGAGAGTATTGCTAGAATACCACTCACCACATGTCAATTGCCATGTCTCCGTTCAAGGCACTCTATGGGTATGAAGCTATTTCATTCACATAATTGGTTCTTACTAATCGTAGAGTTCCAGTAGCTAGTGACCTGATCAATTAGAGCCAAGAAGTACTGAGGACACTCAAAGAACATCTGCAACAAGTTCAGAATCAGCAAAAGATATATGCAAACAAGAAATAATTCTTGAAAGATCATTTAAAGTGGGAGATATGATCTTCATCAGGTTGCGACCTTATAGACAATCCTATCTCAAAAAAGTGGAGCAAAGAAACTTAAACCCAAGTTTTATGGGCCATACAAGGTGATCAAGAGGGTTAGAGAAGTTGCTTATGAGATTGAACTTCTAGTTTGTAGAAAAATCCATAATGTTTTCCATGTATCCTATCTGAAGAAGGTTTTTGGATTGCACATAGCTCCAGAAATTGAGATACCACCACTTGACAATGAGGGGAGCTCATTCTCATTCCTGAAGTAGTGATTAACACCTGGATCAAGAAGCTAAGGAATGGGAGCATTATTGAATACCTTGTCTGGTGGAGGAATTTTCCAATTGAAGATGCCACTTGGGAAGGTCTTGCAATTCTTGAGCATCTAATTCTAAATTTCTTGAGGACAAGCAATTTTGAGAGGGGAGGAGGACTTGTCATGTCCCCCTCTTTGAATAAGCAGCTACAAAGTGGGACCCGGTCATCTTACCACATTTCACCACAAAATAGTTTTGACACATGTGGTTTGGAACATAATCTCTTTAGTGTTCAGTGCACCTCATATCAAAAATTCAAGAAAAGAGGATCCATATCTAGAGAGATATTGTTGTTAGAAGATTGCTCTACACCATAGTCCAGCTTCACCCTGCCTAGCCTGGCTTGGAGATCATACCACATCTTACCACAAGAGTACATTTTATGCTACAGTTTAGAACACACAATCTACAAGACCATATCCACCACATATTTAGAGATTTGGAAGAACAAAGCAATTCACAGTGAGAACTCATTGTCAGAATGTGCCTCCACTGGGTTCCCAATAGTAAAATCCATAAGCAAATGGGATGAGTGTTCTTTGGATCATGTGATAATTATAGAGTAGGAGGATAAGGAAGGAGATCCAAAAAGCATGTGGATAGGTCTACAATAAGATATGTTGGCCCTAAGGGGAAATTGCCTTCAGGTCTTAGGGCCAACCTAAGTGTAGCATGTAGATATTTAAATTTTGGCTTTGGCACCACTTTGGTTCAAGCCAACCTATTCCTTTGAGGTAATTAGTAGCATATATGTATAGGTAGTTGAAATTTGTATGAGGCATCTCATTATTATGTTCCCTTTTTCATAGATTATGTTCTAAACCCCTTATGTGGACAAAATCCATAGGAGTTGTAGTCGTTGGACGAAACCCTAGTGATTACCTAAATCAAAGGACGAAACCCCTTTGGTTCTTAAGAGCTTTCTCACTTAAGAGATTGCATTTTTCCTCAAAGAAGTTTTGTAAGAAGTTTTGGTTTGATCTGAATATATTTGCATCAATTGGGTGATATAATTTGGCTTATCAATTTGTGATTTCAAATGTTTATGTTTAATATATTGTTGTTCATTGAATTCCAATTTGCAAATAAGTATTTTGTGTTAATTTATATGTCTGGGACATTACATTCTAGCACACTAACTCTTATTTTTTAGCACCTGTAATGTCTAATTTGTAAACAGTCAAGGGTTTACCAAATAAATATACTATTTTAATTCATCTTTAATTAAAATCATGATATCAATACTATTTAATAACTTAAAATACCTCCACTTTCGCACAATTATATCAAAATCATATTTATATTTAATCTTATATAATCACTAATTGATTATGAATGAATATATTCTCACCTAAAAATAAATATTTAGAAAACTATTTCTACAAACTTCTCAGAAAATTTTTGTACTAGCAGTACAAGATTAGGGTCAAGATTAGAGATAGAATTAGGATTAGGGTTAGGGTGAAGGTTAGAGATAGGGTTAGGATTAGGGTTATGGTTAGAGATAGTGTAAGAATTAGGGTTAGGGTCAGGGTTAAAGATAGAATTAGGATTAGGGTTAGGATTAGAGATAGTGTAAGGATTAGGGTTAGGGTTAAAGATAAAATTAGAATTAGGGTTACAATCAAGGTTAGAAATAGAATTAGGATTAGTGTTAGGGTTAGGGTTAGGGTTAGAGATAGAATTAGGATTACGATTGGGGTTGGGGTTTATGTTAGGATTATGAGTATGATTAGGGTTAGGGTTAGGGCTAGAGATAGGGTTAGGATTAGGGTTAGTGTTAGGGTTAGAGATAGAATTAGGATTAGGGTTAGAAATAGAATTAGGATTAGGGTTTGGGTTAGTGCTAATATTAGGGTTATGGTTAAGCATAAAGATAAAGTTAGGATTAGGGTTGGGGTTATGGCACAATTAGGGTAGGGTTCAAATCGATTTAAGATGGTTTAATTAGGGTTCAAATAGATTTAAGATGGTTTAATTAGGGTTTGACATAAATCCTTACCCTAACCATAACCCTAAATCTTAACCCTAACCCTAACCATAACCCTAACCCTAACCATTATCTTAACCCTAAACCTAACCCAAACCCTTCCCCTAATTGAGCATTAATCATAAATTTAATTGAACCCTAAATCCTAAGTTTATTTGAATGCTAACCCTTATCATTTATAAAATCATGTAATCTTCTTTTAAGACTAACCCTAGCCTTATTTAAAATTTAACCCTAAGACTAACCATAATTAAACACTAACCCTGACGTTATTTGAATGTTAACCATAGTTTAACCCTAACACTAACTCAAAGATTTTCCCTAATTCAACACTAACCCTAACTCAAAGGTTTTTCCCTAATTGAACCCTATTTAACCTTTACCCTAACCCTAATTAAACTTGAACCTCAACCCTAATAAAAGTTTGAACCTAACCATAACTTACATTAATTTTTTATATTAAATATACTAAAATATTATTATTTATCTAATAATATAATAAAATAATATTGTATAATTATATATTAATTCATGTTATGTGTTGTGTTGCAACTGCTACTAGCTTATCTATCTTAATATATTAATCTATATATTATATGCCAAGAGACCTCATTTTCGAATCGTATTTTTAAAATTCAAAATAGCAAAAAAACAAAAAATATATATTAATGAAAAAATATGCCTCGAAAATGAGGTCTCTCAACGTATAATATATAGATTAATATATTAAGATAGATAAGCTAGTAACTTAAAATACCTCCACTTTCACACAATTATATCAAAATCATATTTATATTTAATCTTATATAATAACTAATTGATTATGAATGAATATATTCTCACCTAAAAATAAATATTTAGAAAAGTATTTGTACAAACTTCAGAAAATCTCTACTAGCAGTACAAATTCTAGGACTAAAACATCTTCATTTCACTTAAAAACAGTTTTGAAGTATAGTCAAAGAAGGCGAAGCGACAGAGATTGTAGGAGCTCAAACGCTTCGACCCGCCACAACCTACTGAATTTAACGTTGATTTGCATGCAAGAGGCCTTCACTTGTTTACAAACAAGTCCATACTTCAGCTCTGTACCCAAACACCATGAACAGCTTTTCGGGCGACGACGACGACATTCACTCATCCGAAAACGAAAACAAATCGCAGATCGCGTCGGATGTCAAGAATGGGTTGCAGGAAATGCCGGAGGATTCGGCTCCGGCGGACGCTGTTATGAGGTTTGTTAATGAAGCCTGCCCGGCTTCTCTTCCCTACCCGCCTGAGAAGATTCCCGCTGAGAAACAGAGTATGCCTTGTGTTGTCAAGCGTAAGTTTGATAATTTGGAGGGTATTGTAGGTGTGAGGGAGTGTGATCGGGAGGGAATTGTTGTCCTCGAGTGCTCCTGCGATGACCATCCTCAGCCCGCTAGGTTGAGATGGGAGGTCCCACCTCACGGCAACGCCTGCCTCTGCCATGGCATCCGTTACTCCCTTCACTTTGTCCCTTGAACTTCTATGGGACTGTGTTTATGTATTTCTTTACAGTAATGAATGAATGAAAGATTTTAATGACGTTTATGAGATGGGAGGTCATACTTCACGACAATGTTTGTCTCTGTCATTGCATTCATTACTTCCTTTACCTTGTCTCTTGAATTTCTATGGGACTGTGCTTATGTATTTCTTTACAGCAATGAATAAATGAAAGATTTTAATGATGTTTATGAGATGGGAGGTCACACCTCACAGCAATGCATGTCTCTGTCATGGCATTTGTTACTCCCTCCACCTTGTCTCTTGAACTTCTATTGGACTCCCTCCACCTTTGTCTCTTGAACTTCTATGGGACTGTGCTTATGTATTTCCTTACAGCAATGAATGAATGAAAGATTTTAATGATGTTCACTAGATCGTGTAGTCTAAGGGATCAAGAATCACAGTTCTAAGTTATTTTCAAACTTCTTTGGATGTCACATCTTCTATTATGGATCTTAACCAGAAAGTTAGTAGTCTTGCTAATCCTTGCTTCCTCAAAAAACAAGCAATGAAACTATTCAAAGTAAACGAATTTCGCCCATTGAATTTATTATCTATGACCAAGAACCTAACAGTCTTGCTAATCCTTGCTTGCTCAAATAACAAATTATGAAATTGCTCAAAGAAAACAAATTTTGCCATTGAATTTATTATCTATATACGATGATCAATATGCTTGGCTTTTTTTATTTTGTTTTCTAAGTGACAGATGGGTTCGTAAGTTCTAATGTTAATAGCTGGTATGTTTTACAAACTATTTGGTAACACCTCTTACCACTCCTTTTTTTCACCTAAATCGAAGAATAAGATTTAGGGTAATCATAGATGTACCCAAATTAAGATTTTACCTACCATTTAAAAGAGAATATTTTTTTTTCTTTTATTGAATGTTAATTTGTGAAACAGTTTGGTGAGACCACCTTTATCCACGGAGCCTTCACTAAATAAACCAATGTCATATCACTTTTTTTATAGGATAATAAATTATATTCATAATTTTTATATTTTAAAATCCCCTCTTTGACATATTTTTAATAAAACTTGTTACAACTAGGGGATTAGTTGTGTATATCTTGAAATTACTAGATTTAATCTAACTATTTAATAAATTTATATTATATTATAAATAATGTATATTTATATGAAAAAAATAAAATTACATTTGGATGAAATCATGAAATTTTCTTGTTGGCACTCTTTACTATGTGCCATTGATCTTATTAAAATTATAAATTTTCATTGAATAAGAAGTTAGCGAGATTGTTTTTATTAGAATACTAGATGCAGTTAGAATCACTCCCATTAACTATAATGGACTACGAAAATATCACATATTTAATTGATTGGGAGGTTACTAGGTGCACTATGATTAGCATATTTGAATAACTATGTATAACATGTGTAAGAGTGTGTTAAGTGGCAATAACTTGACTTATATAGATATTTTGGGAGTTATTTTGACTCCATATAGGGATTACAATTCGATTTATTTGTTTCTTTTTATTTTCAAAGTGCCCCTAGTTTGTCTCTCAAAATTTGAAGGCCTAAAATTGAAAGTCAACCTTATTTGACAAGTAATTTTGTGATAATTTTCCGTCCAAATTCAACTTATTCAAAATCTTGATTTTCATGTGATATCTATTCAAATTATGTTTACATGGGAAAAATGGCAAAGACCTAAATTTAATATACATTTTTTATGACCTATCCATAATCTTCCATTTCATAGATATAGACTTCCCATAAAATTGATTTGTATTTTTTTTTTTTTTTAAATCCTAAATATTATCATACAACCATTGAATTTGGGTCTAGGTGGATACAACGGGCATTTTGCAGAACTACCCTACTTTGTATTTAAAAATTTGATTTAGTTATTTTTTAAATTATTTTTTAGCCATAAATGGGATGTGAATGTTTTTGATAAATGGAAACTAGATACCTCTCTAGTAATGAGCTAATTATTGGTATCATTTTCTATTTAGTTCGAAAAGTTAAAAGACTTAACAATTAAAAAAAATTAAATTGGTTTGTTTATATAAAATTAAATGGAAAGACTCATTTTTTATATTAGAAATGCTTTAATAACTTATATATTGATAAAATTTTGCAAATATTCTTCATGGTATAATGTGATATAATGTGATGGTGAAAACATGGGATTGTTATTGTAGCCACCAAGTTTCAAACATCCACTGGTCCATTGTGATTATATGTGTTATACCCTCACTAATCCATTATGTTTGTGCATTTGAACCTTTTTATTGAAGTTGATGGTGTTCAAGTCATTAACTTTGTGCTATAAACCCTAATTAGGTTGATGTTCTTAGGGTATTTGTGTCTTTGTTTGGCTATTGATCTCACACATTTGGACTATTCATGTTAATTTAGTGTATTTATATAAGAGATGAGGTCCCCTATTGTGACCTCAGCAAGCTCAAGCTAAGCTAAAATTCTCATATTATCGATAAAAAATAAAAAATAGAGTACATATATGAAGATAAATATCAGAAACATAGTTGTGCCAAAAGGATAGTGAGAAAGAGAGTTAAATGATTTTGCTAGTTTTTTACACAAAATCAAATGGAAAGGTTCATTGTTTCTTATTGGAAATAACTCAACAAACTATATATTAATAAAAAAATTGAAAGTAGTACATATATGAAGGTAATTATTTTCTTTTTAATCTTCTTTTCAGAATATTAAAAAATTTAAAATTTAATCAATTGAAAAATGACAAAGATATTGTTGTTTTCATAAAAGACCGTGTTAGGCTATTGTGAAGAACGTCATTTTAAAAATAAAACAACCTATTAACAACAAAATGGAGTTGCATTACTTGCAGTACAAGAAAGATAAATCCTTTGATACCATCATGAAAATGGTAGAGAGAAGAGATTCTAGAAAAATTAAACCTGTGTTACACAAAATACCAAAACACAAAAGATTGATTGAATTCTCTAGAATAATTACATTGCAATACATTTGACTTTTTAAAGCATTTTATTTTCAGATATCAACTACCCAAACTACTTATAGAAATGTAACTCCCAAAACTAACTATAAAAGTTAGTTCCTTTATTTATTTATATAATACTGATATTTTAATTTATTTATTATTTATCTATTCTATAATCTAACTATTGAAATAAATATTCCCAACATAACTAAGAAAAAATAAAATTCCAAGTTGATGAGGGAAATGGTGTTTTATTTTCTAAGATTGAGAGGAACTATATGAATTCTTAGTATGTGATAGAATGTGAGACTTATCAAGTCATTCCATGATAAAGTGACGAAAATGATTGGTGGTGATTGATTTGATTTTGTTATTACAGATAATTCTTAAACTTTTCACATATTGGATATTATTTGATATTGGACATATAAACTTTTCACATATTGGATATTATTTGATATTGGACATATAAACTTTTTTATTTTAGTTATATGTAGTAATGGTGAGACAATTTCGATTTTGGTCAAATAGTCGATTATCTTTTATTGATAATATTATGATTTTTGGATAGAAAATGGATAGTATGAATATTATTACTGCTAGCATTAATTTCATGTAATATTTTGAAATGTTCGATAGATTAAAATATAAGGTTTTACCTATTTTTATTATTTATTGATATCATCATGAAAAAAGAAATATATATAATTTTAAATTTTTAAAAGTAAAGAAGGTTTCAAATGTGTATGACATGTTCATGATGAATTTTCTCACTCCCAATTATGCATCCCTTGCATTGAATTATTTGTATACCCCTTTATCTTACACACCTATAACACCATTCACTTTCAAACAAGCACAATCTTCTTACATCCCTCTTGTGGATACATGTATCAAGAAAAAGATTAAGGTCCAAGTTGATGAGGGAAAAGATGTTTTATCTTCTAAGATGGAGAGGAATTATATGAATTCCTAAAATATGTGATTCATCAAGTCATTCCATTGGTGTGTTTGACCTCTATGACTAAACTTGATAAAGTGAAGAAGTGATTAACGGTGATTGATCTGATCTTTGTATTGCAAAAATCTCTAAAAATTTTCACATCTAGGTTATCATTTAATACTCAACATATTCTAGACTTTTTAATTATATTTATATGTATTAATGATGAGATGGTTTCAATTTCGGTCAAATAATTGATCATCTTTTACTAATAATATTATAAATTTTGGATAGAAAATGGATACTATGAATATTATTGCTAATGGCATTAATTTCATGTGACATTTTGAGATGACTTTGATAGATCAAAATACATGGTTTTACCTTCTTTTTTTTGTAATTTGTTGATATAATCATGACAAATGGAATATTTGAAATCTCAATTTATGAAAGTAAAGAATCTTTCAAATGTGTATGATATGATCATGATGAAGTTTTGTTTATATATGTTATTTTGGAGTGTTTTCTTTGGAAGTGAAAAGTTGTAGAATTTTATAGTAATTTGTATCTAAGAGGATGCACAATTGCATTCCCCTTTAAATTTGGCATAAAGTGTAGGGAAAATAGGGCCCCATCCCAAACCATGCATTTGAGAATATGTATTTATTTATCAAAATATCCTTTATGTGATATATGTTGAACATAGGTTGTCATTGATGTCAAATGTTATCATTAATGTCAGAGTTTGCAATTAGAAGTGTTGGAACTGTTAATTTTTGATGATTTCACATGTTCTTCACATTCATAATTTTCCAAATAAGTCCCACCTCGAACACTTTTTGCTCACATTTTGCCCATATAACCCCATAATTTTCATTGAGTCTTGAATATTTCACATAACAGTTCATATCAGCTTGTGACGGTCAAGGGTTTCCCGATTCATATTGTATTTCTGCTTGTATGAGTCTTTGTTGCCTATCGGCAAGACTCATTTGATGTCACAACAATCAAAGTTTACATGTAGGCAGCTTTCAGCAAGACTCTTTCTTTGTTTTGGCAACAGTGGAGGATTCACTTCGACAGGAGTTATACGATTGGGATGAGGTCTTATCGATTTCAATATGTCTCCCCGACTGGCCACGAAAGGTGCTCATCGGCGAGAGGTTTTCCTTCATTGTAATATCATGGCGATACTCCCTTGTCTTGCTGACCGATAGGATGGATGAGCATTTCGGAAAAGGTTTAATGCTTCGGTGAAAGGTCATGGCGAAGTGTATATGTCTCACCGACGGAGCACGAAAGGTTTCTTTCAAATGGCTTTCGGTGAGAGGTTGGTTGTGTCTCGGTGATCAAGTGTGGATTCGGGTTGCTTCGATATGACATAATGTAATCTCCGAGAGGTCTCCCTGACATTGATATGTCTCGCCAATACACAAGATGAAAGGGAGCATCTCGGTAGGAGTTAAAGCTTTCGGTGTGATGTCTCGGCGAGTGACCTCCGGTCTCACCGATAGTATACATATGGACTCTGTCAGTATAAAGGTAATGTTGTCTTGGAAAACAGGTGTGAGCTCGGGGCTCTCGATATAACAAGGAGAATTCTATATGATGTCTCCCTGACAGTTGAAGGTCATAGCGACACACAAGATGAATAAAGGGCTTTCGATGAAACACAATGTGGTCTGCATGGGATCTCTCTGATATCAAAATGTTACAGTGACTGTGAATGAAACCAAAGGAACACATCGATATCCCTGTGTCTCAGTGAATGGAAAGCACGTAAAGAAATACATATCGATATAGCATTTTGTTATATGTGAGATGTCTCACCGACGTCACAGAGTCTGGGCGAATAGGAACACGGGATGACCAGTGATATTATTGCCTTCGGCATACTTACATGGTGTCTTGGCGAATAATTCATAGATGATTAATTGGGCCCAAGTGCAACTATTCGCCAACATTGAAATATGAAACGATGTGTCTATTCAGATGCATATGTATAAATTCTCATTCCCGATTGTGAATGGAGGCATCAGATTTTAGATTAGATTTTCAGTAGGTAGATTAGGAATGGCTACAGTAGAATAAAATTCTCATATCAAAGACTATGATGCATGTTTTCAAATGGCGATTTCAATGAAAATAAGTTGGTGTGGAAAGTTATTTTTGGTGTCAATTGTATGTTGAGTTTATTGAAAAGTATTGCTAAGTTGTCTCCAAGTTGATTCTTTCTGGTTGTTTAAATTGATATAACAAGTTTATTTTTAGTTTATCAGTGCACATTTTTTGTATCTGTGTGATTAATTGACTGGTTCTTTCAACCTGGAGAGATTAAATCCTTTTGGTTGATCACAATAATCAAGGAGATTCATCTGGATTATTAAAGTAGAGCTTAGTAGTCATAATCTTGCATGTTTATACAAGTTATAAACAGATCACATGCCAACAATTTGAGTTTCTGCCAGAATAAGTTTCCCACTTCTGTTTCATTCGACTCCGCATACCCAATAAGGCACTGGTCTCTGCAATTTCATCATTAAGATTCATTCATTCTCTTTACATCTATTAATTGAGCATAATAGGATTTAGATTAGAAGATTGCTATTGCACTTGAATTCATTTGTTCACTTCCATCTACCATTGTGGACAAATTATTGCAAGAAGGATAATCATAAGTCAAGTATGCTTCATTCAGATAGGTACACCCGCCTAGGTTTAGCAGCACCTGAAGAGTAGAAGGTTAAGCTCTCTTGACCTTGTCTATTACCCTGAAACGTATCAAGAGATTGGCAGCCTCTTGAGGCATCCCACCTGCATTTTTGAGAGCTAACAAGAAGTTTGTTAAGGATGAAAGATTTTGTAGGCATGCATGAATTTTCATTATATTCCCTTTGACTTAAACTTTTGTATGTCAGAAGTTTAGTTTGTTCAATGTTGGTAATTTTACTATCATGATACAAAATCAAGAAATATATATTATCAATTGTTGTTGCATGCTTGTAATATTTTGCTTGCATCTATTCTATATGTCCATGGTGATCCAGGATTTTATATCAATATGTTTCAGTTCAAGGATATATTTTGGGTAGATAGATTTCTCTAGCAATACAATTGTGATTTTCATTTCTTTAAGAAATGCATCTAAATGCTCTACGATTTGGAAGAGTATGTCTACACTAGTATTATCATATTCTTGAGTTTCTAGAGGATATGTTCAACATGCAAAAAGATTGAAGTAACAGAAGGTTCTATGTGCCTATCTGTCAACCAACTAAAGTTCAAGGCATGTGTGATAGCGGCAAGTTGTATGCAAAATTCAAATTTTGCATGGTGTTAAGATAGGACCTAGTTAAGGTATTTGTGGTAGCACACAACATCAAATTATTTTGGTGGCAAGAAAATTTAATTTTTGACCATTATGTTACACATTTCATTTAATTTGAATTTAGGTCCATCCTATGTCGCCTTGGCTATTTGAAGATCTCTATCCAACATGGAAGAGTGTTAATGTAATGCCATGTATATATTTCAAATTTTTAGATGCATTAGCAAGTATTCAAGTATGACCACATGAATTATAATTACATTTGTGTTAAGAAGAGTTGGTCATTGGTATAAATTGAAGGTAAGGCGGTGAAGATATAAAAGAGAGTTGCATTACAATGTGTGCCTATATCAGGAGATTATATTCAGTGAGGAATAGTGTTATCTATAACTCTAGCATGATTTGAGTTACCTTGAAGATCTATAAGCTCTATCATTGTATTCTAGTAGGACTGGTGTTCTACCTGTTGTACTATTTCAAATGGGGATTGGTGTCTCCAATAGGTTGATGCCTACAAACATAATAGGGGATTGTCATCTCTGGTATTTTGGTGCCTACTTCAGTGTGTAAAATTCACTTGTATATTTTTACATTGTGAGGTTAGATTGGGATAGTAGATCCAAGCAGCATTTATCACCAAGGTTTTTTCCATCCTAGGTTTCCACGTATATCTGGTGTTCATGTGTGTAGATGTGTGTGCTTATGTTGTTCCTTGATCACTAGCTTTCCACTTTGGTTAAGCATGATTTATGATATGTGCATTTGAGTTAAGAGTTTTAAATACATTTGATCTATTGATTCAGCCCCCCCTCTCTCATTAGATTGTGTGTCCTTCAATTGGTATCAGATCCAAGTTCCTTTGAAGAAGCCTAATAGCTTAAGGTAGGTATGGGATGGTAGAGGAAAGTTTTTTTGGAAATAAAGCACAAATATTTGATGGATCCAATTTTATATTTTGGGAGGTTATGATGGAGTCTAGGTATTTGATGGCTTTAGGAATGGACATCTAGATGTCAGAAGTGGAAGGATATGAACCTCTTGAAAATCCTCTTAGGGATCAGGTTGGAAAGAGGGCTTATGAACTCAATGCTAAGGAAAGGAATGCTATCTTATGTGGATTGACTAATTTTGAATTTGTGAATGTGATGTAGTCTATAACAGCAAATGACATATGGTATAAATTAGATACAATCTATGAAGGTGATGAAAAATTCAAAGAGGTAAAGCTATAGACTTACAAAGCTCTATTTAAAGGTTTGAAGATGAGAGAATATGAGAACATTGCTACATTCATGCTCTGAGTTGATGAAGTTTTCAACCATATTTGAGGTCTTAGTGAAAGTTTGGAAGAGAATATTTTTGTGAAGAAGATACTTTTATCTCTCCCCAAAAGGTTTAATCCTAAAATATCTTTTGTTGAAGAAGCTAAAGATCTAAATAATTTAAAATTAATTCAATTGCATGGAACTTTAACTCTATTTGAGATGAGATTTGAAAGTGAAGATTCTATAAGGAAAGAGGCTATACTTTCAGGGCATCTATGAAGAAGGTTGATCAAGATTTTTATTTTGGATCAGATCTGAAAGAAGAAAATTTTGTTAGGAAGCTACAAAAAGGATTTGGTAAGTACAAAGGAAAATTACCTTTCAAGTGTTTCAATTGTGGAGAAGTAGGACATTTTATGGCTAGGTGGCCATAAGAATACTAATAATGCTAAGAAAATGAATGGAAAGTTCAGTCATTTCAGAGAAATTTTAGAGGTTGGAGGAAACATAAGATTTTCTACACTAATGAGGAAGAAGACTACTCCACTAAAGAAGAAGATGAAGATATATCTAGAGATGAAAAAGAAAAGGTTGTTTTCATGGCTTTGAGACTCTTGAAGGAGATGCAAAAATGAGTTTTTGAAACAATGAAGAGGTAGATCTCATGGAAGAAGTGATGTGTGTTGGAAAGGAAATCAAAAGACTAGAGAGTGGAATTGTCGAAAAAGTGAGAGTTAAAGAAAATGTATCCAAGGAATTGAAGAATGCGGAAAAGATGATTATAAAGCTGAAGACCCAAACTGAAGAAGCAAAAAGAATTGAAGAGGCTTTGACACAAAATTTTCTATCAAGAGATAAAGATTATGAAAAAATGGAAGCAAAAATTTTAACAATAAAAAAAGAGCTTGAGAAAGAAA
The DNA here is from genome assembly GCA_007258455.2 of Sequoia sempervirens. Classification (NCBI taxonomy): domain Eukaryota; kingdom Viridiplantae; phylum Streptophyta; class Pinopsida; order Cupressales; family Cupressaceae; genus Sequoia; species Sequoia sempervirens. Next base: position 46,685 of record VDFB02319703.1, read on the forward strand.
ACCAAAAACTGTAGATGAAGTTTGGTAAGAGTACTAAAACCCTAGATCATATTTTGGAAATTCAAAGAGCTCCGCATGAATAGGTTTTGATGATTAGAAAAAGGTGACTAAACAAACTAGGAAGACTACTAAGGAAAGTCTGGAAGTGACAGGCTCTGGAAGTTCAAAATCAAAGAGAACCATGGCAAATGATGAAAGCATGACACACAATGATGACTTTGAATTCAAGTGTAGAACAAGAGAAGAAGATCTGGAAGACAAGGATACAATACCAAGTTAAATTTTCCTTTCTCTGGCTATTGTTTCAATTGCAATAATTTTGGACATAAGATTGTGGACTGTAGGAGAGCTCTAGTAATGAGAAATTATTTTGTTAGCAATAATGCATTTGCAATTCTGTACAATTTTAATGTCATTTATTTCAAATGCGACAACTTTGGACACATTGCAAGAAACTGCAAAAGCAATTTTATGAGTCCTCCACTACCAGAAAGTGGAAGAAAAGCAATAAAGAGTAAAAGTCATGAAACAAAAAAGGTCTAGAAAAAGGTCCCTGAAGAGAGGAAGTTTGAAAATTCAATGATTTCCCAAACTGCACTACATGCTCAAAAGGAAAAGAATATGTGGATTATAGATAGTGGTTGCTCTAACCACATGATTGGAGATAAAAGTAAGTTCATGAATTTCAAGGAATTTGAAGGTGGTTTAGTGACCCTCGAAAATAATTCAATTTCCAAAAAATTTGGTAAGGGTACTTTAAGTCTTGATGGTGGAAAAACAAAGACTTATGATGTTTTGTATGTTGAAGGTTTAAAGCATAATTTGTTAAGTGTCAGTCAAATGTGTGAGAAAGGCTACAAGCAGTCTTTTAGTGCTAAAGGTTGTGAACTCAAGGAATCAAGTACCGATGAACTAATTATGGAAGGAAGCACGATAGATAGTGACATTTATCATCTCAATGAGCTAAATGGATAGAGTTGTCTCACTGCGCAAAAAGTTGAAAGTTGGCTTTGGCATGAAAGGCTAGGACATATGAATTTTGATGACATTATAAAGATTAGTTCAAGAGGGCTAGTCTGGGATATGCCAAAGATTAAGAAGCCTCAATCAATTAGCTACAAGCCATGTCATGAAGGGAAGTAGAAAAGAAGCAAATATCCTGCTAAGGAGTATTCCACATCAAAACCACTAGATCTGGTTCATACAAATCTGTGTGGACCCATGAGGATTAAAAGTCCACAAGGACATAGGTATTTCATGATGCTCATTGATGATTACATTAGGATGAATCGGATAACATTTTTGAAAGAAAATTCAAAAGCATTTGAGAAGTTTAAGGCATTCAGGGCACTAGTAGAAAATGAAACCAGAAGGACAATCAAGTCTTTGAGATCTAATAGAGGTGGAGAATTCACTACTGAGAAGTATGATAGATTTTTTGAAGAGCATGGTGATAGGCCAAAGCTAGAGTAAAGAATAAGAGGGATTAATAAATAGATCCAACTTGGTCTAGATGTCAATCTGGGGGACATAAGCTTGTGAAAGGTGTTGTGGCTATATGCACAAGGGTTGTAGGTAGTGAGATGAGTGTTGATGAATTGCAACTAAAACATAGGAACTTCCTAAGTAAAAATATGCTTTAACGTCCATATTAAATGCCTTTGTGCCAAGAACTGTGATAGGAATCCTGATAGGAATTGTGATAGGAACAATAACAATCTGCGACAATAATAGCATGATAACGCACCGATAAATTATTTAGCAAACAATACTACAGTTTGTGATTGAATTAAAAATGGAAAGCATCAACCCATACTCACAATTACTGCAAAAATAAGTAAGAACATAAATGAGAATAAAATGTAATAGAAACACACGTTATTGAAATAATAAAAACTACTAAAATATCACCGAGCTTCCCCAAGGAGTGGACCCTTTCTCTTGGTGTGCACGGTGTATGGAATGAAATAGAGATTTCCTATGTTGGGATGATCATACAAAATGTTGAACTATATTTATCAAATATTTGATATAGTGTCTGCACTCCTGCTTACACTATGCTTACTTATATATATGTTGTTTGTAACAACTAAATATAGAAAATGATTGAGTTTGTTTTGGCCTGTGGCTAACAAACCAAAAGATTGTTATGTAAACTTGGCTAGTAGCCACAAGAGCAAAACAACAATTTCTACAGTTTCACAAGTTACAT
>VDFB02319708.1:0-36581 GCA_007258455.2 Sequoia sempervirens
TTATACTTATTTTATTTAATATGTAAAGATAATCCCTTGACCAAAAACTATTATATAGATATGTTTGGCTTGTTGATATAACCTATAAAATGAAGAGTTATTTTTTCTTTCTGCTTAGGAAAAGTTTCTTTATGTTTAAACTGAAAGATACTACTAATATTCAAAATTCTATCCACTAAAACAAAACCATAAAATCTAAGAATTTATGGCAAGGATAATACTCCTCAAAGAGTAAGGCGCAAGGTGCCAGGCTTAACTTGATAACAAAGAGACTGAACATAAACTAATCTACTAGAAATTTGTATGAAAAAACTTCCTACTTTATTGAGAGCTATAAGTTTGAAATTTATCTCTTTTTCAGAGCCTCATGAAGTCGTGGTTAATCTTTCTAAGTATGTGAAATTTTTTCTCCTTGAGTTTCAACTCCTCAATTCCAAATAGTTTCTTCATTTTTCCTTTAGTTTTCCGGTATTCATTTTTAAGGTTTTCATATCTTTGGTTGAGCTACTACAGAGTTAACATCCAACATTTCTTTGAGATTTCAACATGCAAAAATATTCTTTGATTTTTCATCTCTTTATTCTTGTAGACCCTCCTTGCTTTCATCATTTATGCTATTTATTATTTAAGTTTTATAAAGTGTATGATCAAATGAAAATATTCTCATGTTTGATCATTCTACATTTATGATTTATAAGCTTTATAAAGTATCTGATCAAAAAAATTATTCTAATGCACGACCCATGGTCCACTCATGGTCTCACTATGATTGTTGGTGCCCAACAATTAATGTATGTGTCTATCAGTAGGGAATATAAAATTTATCACATCTTTTCTACAATCCTAGGTTTAGCAGTATCCGGAACATTCTACACTAGTTTTCAGTTATCTTTAAGAGATATCCTTAAATCAGAAGCATACATCCTAATAAATAAGTAAACATTAGATAGACCACATCCTTGGCATTATAAAACAAAGGTCGCTCAGAGGCCACCACTGAAAAAGTTGTGGTAGAGTACATTGAGGAATGATGAAAAAGGATATGTGATGCCTTTCCAACATGTAGACTGATAGTTATCTAACAAATTAATGATTACAACTGAAAAAAAATCCAACCTAATACCAAATGCATAAACAAACTTAACACGTTTACCAACTTTACCCATCGAAAATGATTAAAATCCACATGATTTTATGTGTCTCCACTCTTCTTACCATAGTTTCTCCTTTGATCGATTAAATCTAATAGTTGTGGCAGTATATTTGAAACCCTTGTTGCAATTTTCTTTAGCTCTGACTTAAATCTTCATTTGACATTTGCAATGAATAGAACTGCGATTCTGCAATCCTTTAACTAAACAATAACTGCAATCTACAAAACCATACCTCAGTCAATCTCCTTTAATCTCCTCTCTTTAAGTCTTCTTTACTCTTCTCAAATAATTTTGGCTTCTTGATTTTCTTTGGCTGCAATTTCCTAATAATAGACTTGGATCTGTGAATAAAAATAACAATATTACTTGGAAATTACCTTGCATTTCTAAGACAACTGGAACTTTTTAAGACCTTAGTCTTCTATATCACCAACTTCCTCTTCAATAATTAGTTCAAACTACAAAATTTGTTTGATCAACCTTTAACAAAAAAAAAAAAACAATCCACTTTCTGACTGAAACAGTTATCTCAATGCCACTCTAACAACAGCAATCATAATAACACCTTAAAAGCATTTGTCACTTGTAATGTATGATTAAAATTCTAAGCAACGCCTTGCATAGAACAGCGATCTCTTCTCCTTTTAACAGCATATGTTTTCAAGACACGAATCAATCTCCTTTAGCAACTTTGCATGGGAACAAGGGCTTTGATCCATGTTGGCTTCTTTCATGTGATTTTTGCAGGTTCATTACAATAGCAATTCCATGACTTTCAAATCCCCTTCTGGTCAGTGACTTCTCATTCCCTTAATCTGTGGCTTCAATCTTTTACTAACTCAATTTCTTAACTTAGCTCTGATACCAATTTGATAGATAGAGTAAAAACAACAGTAATATACAAAGACAAGAATGCTACAGCATAAAACATATTATATTCATTAATTTGATTGATATCAAAATGGCTACAACAGCGCAGTTTAAATAGATGCATTACAAACTACTAAAAAAAACTTCCAATCTTGCAAACGAAGGAAATAACTAAAGCAACGCATTAGAAGGTTGGACAGATTCCAAAATAAATTATAGAAACTGCGCGAGTAGTACGGGAGAAATTACTTTCCAACATTACATTCTAATACAAACTCAGATGATACAAGGAATCTTCTCTTTGTAATATGAAATATTGGAAAATGCTGCGATTGATTTAATAAAATATCTTAAAAAAATGTTAAAAGTAATGGCATCGAACCTTCCACTTCGTCAAGAATTGTATAAATGGTCAATAATTACATTGAGAAAAATTCAACGCCTTGCACTCTTCGTCTGTATTCACTGTAGCCATAAACCCTTGAAGTATTTCAGCATATTTTAAGATTACGATGCTCTGTGTGTACGACTGTTACTATCCATCTACTTCAGAATGAAAACCACATTCTAGTTCAGAACAAGGAGCATCGAATTCCTCCAGATTATATGGAAAGCGCATATAATTGTAGGATTTGAAACGGGGATAACATAGAAAACAAACAGATATTTTATATAGATCAAAGCATTACATGAATACTCTAAGCTTCTACTCATTCATAAACAAACATTTCAATGGTTGAGCGACCTGGAGCTGCTGCTCCTTGACAGAGACCATTACAACTTACATTCTGCCAATTGCTTGAGCTTCTGCTCATTGACAACCATACACCTATTACATCTCCTTACAGCTTACGGAGCTTCAGCTCTTTCTTTTACACACAGGATTACAGACTTCTGAATTCCTTACAGCTCTTGAAGCTGGACTCTTGAGAGTTAATACAACTCACCATACTCCTTACAGCTCTACAGAGCTGGACTCTTCTGACAGAGTGATTACAACAAAGAAGACTCTAACAATATATAGAGAACTATGCATCAACGGAGGCGAGGTAGCTATACATAAAATAATATACTCCATAACACCCAGAAAGCGTGTGGAAGCCTGCAGTGAGTTAATGTCATATCATTTCAATGAAATCTTTTTCAAAATCTGACTTCTTAAATTTGTTTTTAATGCTGATACGGAGGGCAGATACGAAGTGTGTTGGGGAGAAAGGTTCAGCTGGAGGAGTTAATAATGTAAGTGAGATTATATTTCCAACAATAATGATTGCAGTGGATGAGTATCGAATCTCCTCCAACTTCTGACGATAATCTTTATTACTGTGAATCTCTGCAATTGCTGACGTAGAGGTGCAAGGCTTGGAAACTCTCTCAACACAGAACACCCATTTATGAATAACTCTCGAAGCCTTGGAAACTCTCTCAACACATGAACACCCATTAATGATATTATTCTCAGATTCTCACAGTAACTAAATATAAGCATATCCAGCGTTAAAAGTGAAGAAAGAAGTTGGAGCTCCCTCTGGAACAGTTGAGACCACAAGCGTGTTAGTATGCTTTGGATACTTATTTCTTTCATGAGCATCGTTTCTACTTAAATTCAAAGATAAAGAGCTACCAATTGAAGATTTGAGTGACCGTGACTTGATTTTATAAAACCATAATGCAAAACCATGAAGGGATGCTGTATTCAAGGAACTCAATTTGAGATCTCTAGTACTGGTAATGTAAAATCTAAACCCAAGCAAACAGTTAAAAACAAAATACAGAAGAAGCACAATTCTTTTACACACAAACACAGGAGCTTCATATTTCTGTGATAATAAAATTCATTAAATCTGACTTCTCTTTATAGAGGTTTTGCATAACCAATACCTAATATGGTTCATGCATGCATTGAACCCAAAATAGAATTCCTAAACATAAGACTGCATATACAGTCAACATGCAGTAACATACAGATACACACAGTTATTAAAATTAATTGTTTACAAAATTTTTTGCATGGAATCTTGGGTGAGGCGAGGCTCATGCATAATTTTCGAACAGGTAAATGACTTTGATCAATCGTTAACGTTTTATTAGAAGAAACTAATATTTCCCTTCGGGATGATGTTGCTGACTGTAGTACATTTGTTCTTTTATTTTTGTTTTCCTAAGATTCCAGGCTTATCAGATATGTTAGTGTTGGGGAGAGCACAAGCAATAGACATGTTCACAAAAGATGGAAGCAAACTGAAGGGCAAAAGCGATATTGAATTGAATTTTTATCAGCGGAACCAGAAGGCTTTCATTCGACAAAATAGACCATATTATAAATAGGCCAACGGAAGGCAAGAATGTCTTCTATTGGTTTCCAGCCACAAGGAGAGAAGAACACAATAAGGAATGACTACATACATGTAGTAATTTTTTGCTGCATGGTCGAGTAGGGTTTTATGAGTTTGTTGTTAAACACTAAAAAATGTGTTAATTTCAGCCTCCAAGCAGCTTTCACTTTTTCACTCGGGAAAAAATGACTTTCTGACGGGAGATCTCTTCAAGTTTGAAAGGGCTTTTAAATATTTAGACAAGTCTTGCAAATTATGTCTTTTATGAATAAGATTGTGGTAAATTTTTGAATATTATGTATTAATAGCACAAGCATGTTAGTCTGTTTTGGATACTTATTTCTTTGATGAGCACAATTTCAACTTAAATTGATAGATAAAGATCTATCAATTGAAGTTTTAAGTGACTGTCACTTGATGTTGTATATTCTCCCAAAAAGACATCAAACCATAATGCAAAACCATGAAGTAGCTGTTTCCAACTCCTCGCTTTTACAATAAATGGCTCTGCTAAGATATTTTCTCCTGTAGTTGTTTCAATACAAGGTTCTTCAAATGCACATGACTTCCCAAATGGTAACATTGCAGACATGTTAATTCCATAAACAATTATGCCATAAATTGATACTTTCATCATAAAGTGATTTCCTCCACACTTCTTGCTAGAACTAAAATTGAACAAAACATCTTGCGAATGTGAGTAAACCTATTGCGTGTTTTCTCTCATTGTTTCTCAAAAAAGATCGATCAAGTTACGGATATTTTTGCTCACTTTTGTTTATCTTAGAGGGCCTACCTTGGGGAAAATGTACTCACCCAAGGGAATGACTCAACTGGTAACACTCTAAAGCCAAGAGTATTTCTAGCCATGATATAAAAGTGGGTACTGGAACAAAGGCCAGTATCATGTGATTGGCTCTGATGAGAAGGGAAGCAATGGTCTCTCGCCTCGATGGGTCAACTCCTACGAATGGAAATTCTGAATTAAAACCCTTGTTGTAGAAGACCAAAATCCCTATCTATTTGTTGGTGCAAGAACGGTCGTTCTGAAGCTGCCCCACACTTTTACAGTTTTTAGTAGAAATGTAAAGTATGCCATGGGAGTTTCATGGGTATTGATGCTTGGCTGCCCCGAGAAGTGAGTGTTGTGGAGGCAAGCTAGTGGATTCAAGCATCTAACCATTTAGTAAAATTAAGCGTAGCTGAACTTGTCTAACTGGGGACTCAACAAATATGAGTATGCCCAATCTAAATTTTGGAACACCTTTTATAATGGTAGGTTTAAATCCAATTCCAAACTTACAAATCTATCAACCAAACACTCAATGCATGAGTCTTCCACAAAACAACATCATCCCACCAAATCCATACATGCCAAATGTGAATATACCAAGTACAAATTTACCAAACATAAACATTTCAAATCCACACTTGGTGAATTTTGGGATGGATATGTTTTCAAAACACACAAATGTTGTTCAAAGTCCAAACAAGATGTTAACAAGTCCATATATTGATCAAAGTCAAGGTGATACCATGGAAAATCGAAGTTACCTAAAACAAGGCAATGTGATTCCCAACCACAAAAACGTTCGAGTTCAACCCATAATGCCAAATCTAAACATCATCCCGAATCAAAACATTGTCCAAAATCAGTTTGTCCATGATCCCATTCAAACACCACAAGTATGCATTCCAAATATGCTTGAACAAAATCCAAATCAACTATATCAAGGGTATCACGATCAAGATCAAGATCAAATTTTATGAGATCAAATTGCTTCTCTTACAAAAATAGTTGACCCATTGCACCAAGAAACATCTTTACTCCAAAATCCATACACTCTACCATTGGTTGAACCATGACATCAAAGAATTGAGTTGTGTCCACAACCACATCAAGAACAATATCTCCAATGTCAAGAAGGTAGATATCAAGATCAACCACATCAACAAATCCAACCTCCACGTCTCGAAGATCAATCACCAAATCTCAAAGATCAATCAACACATCTCAAGATCAATCAATACAAGGTCAATTTAAAGTACTAATTTCACAAAGTAACAAACAAAAATACACACCACTTGGGAGACCAATCGAATCGGTCACGCAATAGTTGGTACAAGAAAATCTCATCAAAATCCCTATTTATGCAAACTATCAAGAACCCCTGGTAAAACCACCTTGGTATGACAAGAAGCACCTTTGTGAGTATCACAAAATAAAGGGACACACAACATCGAATTGCGTTCGACTCAAAAATATCATCCAAGACTTGATTGATCAAAAAATAAAAACTATTGGGGACAATGATCAAGATTCAACCACTAACATTGGAATTGACAATATCTCCACCACAATTGTTCAAAATAATGATCAAGATCTTGAAGATGTTTCTACTTCATCTGAAGATCAAATCAACATACATCAAGAATCAATGTTTGATCATGATAAGAATCCCTCAACAATATCTGACAATGATCTATTTCAAGGAGTGTTAACATTTTGTAATCCTGTAATCAACGATCCATCAACCAATGATCATGTTGAAAATATATCTACATGACCTAATGAGTTAGAGGACATATCTCAAGAATTTATTCTAAAGCATGATCAACATCTCTCACCAAAGTATAGAAATAGTCCTTTCCAAGACATATTGACATCCTTCAACCTCATGATTGAAAATATTGAAGGAATCCTCAACTCGACACTTGATCCAGGTCCACTCAAAAATTAAGAGGATATTGAGCCACTTCCCATGCCTAATGATGACGTCCAAGAACACTTTGTAAGCAATCCATCACATGAAACTGATCCATGTCAAGAACTTGATCCAAAGCATGTCAAAAGCAATTCTGAAATCATTCAAGATCAATAATTTGTATCTCCAAGCTACTACAATGATCTAATGGATACTCTACTATCTATACAAGATAATCATATCCACATAACACATACTCCTCCATCTACCCATGAGATGATTTCTCTGGATGGACACCTAGAATATCTTCCTTCAGAATAGGATTCCTTTACTCCTAACATTATTACACAAAGAGAGCAGGTTATTGATTCCTATAGTCAAACTGCGTTGTCAACATAGGGATTAGACATATTCCAAATTTAGACTGAGGAAATCATGTATGAAGATATCCAACATTGTCCACTCAAAGAAAAAGGTCTGATAGAATAGGACATTTCAGAGTTAGCAAAGTAGCAAACTGAAACAATGCCATCTACAATGGTCATTTAGCAGAGAATTCTTACTGAACAAGACATCCCAAAACAAGTAGAATCAAGGAATGAAGTTGCTACTACCACCATACTAGGGGCAACTATGTCTCAAGCAAACATCAACATAGGGAGCAAAAAGAATCCTTATGATGAAATTGATGCCAATACTACAACTAGCCACATCATGAATCTTCATCCACCCGTCACCTCATCCACAAATTCGGACCAACATGAAAATAAATATTTGAATTAAAGCACAAAGAACGTCATCAAAGCAAAAAAAACTAAGAAGAATATCGGACAAATCAAATACACATGGATACCAAAGAATACAAGGAAAGATTATCCCTATCAAACTCCATTAGTCAAAGAAACTATGGGGAAAAATAAAAAAATGAAAATGTATCCATCAAAGATGTCCACAAAGGAAAAAGTAGGATTCTTAAGGGACGTAGAAAGTATATCAAGAAATTTGTCCTAATTCCATGCACACCTTCATATCAACCCATCATTTTTCATCTTCCCAAGTTTGGAGAGTCAAAGGTTCCAAATTGTCAACTAATCCATCTCCTATCCCTAAACACACTCCATCCACACCTCCATGCATAATATCCAATTCTTAAATTAACCATGTGTTAGCAACGTCCCTTCATCATAAGCATTTAGAAGGCACTCTATCACGATGTGTGCACATAGACAAAGTTAAGTCCAGTATTAGCAAAGTTGATCAAGAATCTCAAAAGTTGTATTGAAGTGCAAGTATCTTAGCAAAGAAGCTTCTTCAAGTAGGCTATCAATGGCACATTATGATAGAAGCATCTACATCAATGCCACAAGGTAATTCAACATGAGCTTAAAATCTTTTGAATAATTTTTTAATCTATCTATGTGTAATTTTTCTAAAGGGATGCTAGTTTTTTCACATACACTATTAATGTAATTGACCATTATTGGCCACTAGAGAAGATAAGTATACATTAATGTAAATTATATCAAATTAAAGATTAAAAAATGCACCGTGAAATGGTTTCTAAATTGTAAATTTGCTTACATTTTTTAAAGGACTTGGAAAGATTTTATAGTATGTATAAATGAAAGTAAGGTTGTTAAGCTTGTTTTCAAACATGAAACATTGACTTGGAAAGATTTTATAGTATGTATAAAATAAAGTAAGGTTGTTAAGCTTGTTTTCAAACATGAAGCATTCTCATTAGACACTTTATTTTAGACATGACAATCAAAGAGGAATTGATGCAAGACAACATACAATCTATTAGTATAAGTTATTATTAAACTAACAATAAAGAGTTTTCATGTAAATGATCAATTTATGTTTTTATATTAAAGTCAAACAATGATATTATTGAATAGAATGGTCCTTGTATTCAATTTAATATGCTAAAATTCTCCCCATTCACACCTATTGAAAAACTATGTACAACTTTATTATGTGATTAAAAATTAAAACTTTCATGTTGCTCTCATCTTTCAACTTCCGTGTTTTGATTAATGAAAGTTATTTATAGCCGATTGGAAAGACTTAGCCTTTATTTTTATGATATAATTTTTCTCTAAGTCACTTTACTTTATACTTCGTAGGCTTCCAACTTATGGTGTAGCATATTTGTTTCTTAAAAAGAATTATTGCATAGAAGAATCTTGTTGGATTCGTATAGCTCAACATAGTAGTCTTATTCTTTTATTGATAGGTATGATGGTGCCCATAAATAACATACAATTTATCATTTACATGATAAAAAGAGTAAAAACAACAGTAATATACAAAGAGAAGAATGTTACATCATAAAAAAATATTATATTCATTAATTTGGTTGATACCAAAATGGCTACAACAGCGCAGTTTAAATAGATGCATTACAAACTAATAAAAGGAAATTTCCAATCTTTCAAACAAATCACCAAGGACATAACTAAAAAAACACATTAGAAGGTTTAGTAGCTTTCAAAATAAATTATAGAAACCGTGCTACTATGGGAAAAATTACTTTCCAGCACTCCCCCTTAGCACTCCCCCTTAATTTCGAGCACAAATTCTTTCAACTTTGCAACCAAGTCTTCAAACTCACCCAAATTATTTTCTTCACGATACTTTCAAATTATCTTCAATATTTGTGGATCTCTCTTGAACTCTTCACCAGCTGCTATGGTAGTCCTTCAAGCATTGAGTTATCTCTCTATATGTAGCTTTCCACTTTTCATCATGTCTTGTCAAACCTTCAACCATTTGTTGATCACTATTAGATTTCACATATCAATATTTATATTTAAACAAATCTTTCAGCATACCTGTCAACTTTTGCCAATTTGATCCAAAACTCTAACCACAGTTCAACTGTATGCATCCTATCATACATTCAATCTTCCAATTTCTTTGCCAACAGTTCTTTCAAAATGATTTCTAAAACCACAAATAGCACACAGATGTAGATCCCAACATGTATCTTTTATATGACCTCTATTACAATGGGAGCACTGAATACAAGCATTTCTCAAACAAATTTGCTTAAACTTGGCTTCATAACTGGTTCAATTGGTTCTTTTATTGCTTGTGCATTCTTTCCTAATCCTTCACCTTTATAACCCATTATTCCCATTAATCTCGAACCAACATATTTTTATGACAATTATTACTATTTACATTATCATCTTCACATTCTTCTTCTATACATTCTTCAACAATATCAATATTAGCCATATCATACAAACTACTTGATTTATCAACTTAACAATACAAATCCTCTGTATCACAAGCAACATCACTTATCAATGGCTTTGTCTTTAAACATTTATTTTCTTCTTTCAACTTTGATAATTCTTCTTTTAGTAAACAATTTTCTTCTTCTAACAATTTCAATTTTCCTTAAAAATCATCTTTCATTTTCTTAACCTCATCAAAAAATTTTAATTTTTCTTCTAATTCTTCATTCTTTCTTTTAACATTACCCAATTCCTTTCACATACAGACTCATATGTCTCCATTTTCAACTCCTTTATTCTTTTTATAAATTCAAAATTATCATTTTTAACTTTCATCAATTCTTCCTACAAAATTTAATTTTCTTTCTTAACACGTTTACCAACTTTACCCATTGAAAATGATTAAAATTCACATGATTTTATGTCTCTCCACTCTTCTTACCACAGTTTCTCCTTTGATCGATTAAATCTAACAGTTGTGGCAGTATATTATAAACCCTTGCTGCAATTTTCTTTAGCTCTGACTTAAATCTTCATTTGACATTTGCAATGAATAGAACTGCGATTCTGCAATCCTTTAACTAAACAATAACTGCAATCTACAAAACCATACCTCAGTCGATCTCCTTTAATCTCCTCTCTTTAGGTCTTCTTTACTCTTCTCAAACAATTTTGGCTTCTTGATTTTCTTTGGCTGCAATTTCCTAATAATAGACTTGGATCTGTGAATAAAAACAACAATATTACTTGGAAATTACCTTGCATTTCTAAGACAACTGGAACTTTTTAAGACCTTAGTCTTCTATATCACCAACTTCCTCTTCAATAATTAGTTCAAGCTACAAAATTTGTTTGATCAATTTTTTTTAAAAAAAAAAACAACAATCCACTTTCTGACTGAAACAGTTATCTCAATGCCACTCTAACAACAGCAATGATAATAACACCTTAAAAGCATTTGTCGCTTGTAATGTATGATTCAGATTCTAAGCAACGCCTGGCATAGAACAGCGATCTCTTCTCCCTTTAACAGCATATGTTTTCAAGACACGAATCAATCTCCTTTAGCAACTTTGCATGGGAACAAGGGCTTGATCCATGTTGGCTTCTTTCATTTGATTTTTGCAGGTTCATTATAATAGCAATTCCATGACTTTCAAATCCCCTTCTGGTCAGTGACTTCTCATTCCCTTAATCTGTGGATTCAATCTTTTACTAACTCTCAACTTCTTAACCTAGCTCTGATACCAATTTGATAGAAAGAGCAAAAACAACAGTAATATACAAAGACAAGAATGCTACAGCATAAAACATATTATATTCATTAATTTGATTGATATCAAAATGGCTACAACAGCGCAGTTTAAATAGATGCATTACTAACCGCTGAAAGAAACTTCCAATCTTGCAAACGAAGGAAATAACTAAAGCAACACATTAGAAGGTTTGACAGATTCCAAAATAAATTATAGAAACTGCGCGTACTGCGGGAGAAGTTACTTTCCAACATTACATTCTAATACAAACTCAGATGATACAAGGAATCTTCTCTTTGTAATATGAAATATTGGCTAATGTTGCGATTGATTTAATAAAATATCTTAAAAAAACGTTAAAAGTAATGGCATCGAACCTTCCACTTAGTCAAGAATTGTATAAATGGTCAATAATTACATTGAGAAAAATTCAACGCCTTGCACTCTTCGTCTGTATTCACTGTAGCCATAAACCCTTGAAGTATTTCAGCATATTTGAAGATTACGATGTTCTGTGTGTACGAGTGTTACTATCCATCTACTTCGGAATGAAAACCACGTTCTAGTTCAGAACAAGGAGTATCGAATTCCTCCAGATTATATGGAAAGCGCATATAATTGTAGGATTTGAAACGGGGATAAAATAGAAAACAAACAGATTTTTTAAATATATCAAAACATTAATAAATACTCTAAGCTTCTACTCATTCATAAACAAACATTTCAATGGTTGAGCTGCCGCTCAATACCTGGAGCTGCTGCTTCTTGACAGAGACCATTACAACTTACATTCTGGCAATTTCTTGAGCTTCTGCTCATTGACAACCATACACCTATTACATCTCCTTACAGCTTACGGAGCTTCAGCTCTTTCTTTTACACACACGATTACAGACTTCTGAATTCCTTACAGCTCTTGAGAGCTGGACTCTTGAGAGTTAATACAACTCACCATACTCCTTACAGCTCTACGGAGCTGGACTCTTCTGACAGAGTGATTACAACAAAGAAGACTCTAACAATATATAGAGAAGTATGCATCAACGGAGGCGAGGTAGCTATACATAAAATAATGTACTCCATAACACCCAGAAAGCGTGTGAGAGCCTGCAGTGAGTTAATGTCATATCATTTCAAAGAAATCTTTTTCAAAATCTGACTTCTTAAATTTGTTTTTAATGCTGATACGGAGGGCTGATACGAAGTGTGTTGGGGAGAAAGGTTCAGCTGGAGGAGTTAATAATGTAAGTGAGATTATATTTCCAACAATAATGATTGCAGTGGATGAGTATCGAATCTCCTCCAACTTCTGACGATAATCTTTATTACTGTGAATCTCTGCAATTGCTGACGTAGAGGTGCAAGGCTTGGAAACTCTCTCAACACAGAACACCCATTTATGAATAACTCTCGAAGCCTTGGAAACTCTCTCAACACAGAACACCCATTAATGATATTATTCTCAGATTCTCACAGTAACTAAATATAAGCATATATATGCAGATACACAGAGTTATTAAACCATAATGCAAAACCATGAAGTAGCTGTTTCCAACTCCTCGCTTTTACAATAAATGGCTCTGCTAAGATATTTTCTCCTGTAATTGTTTCAATACAAGTTTCTTCAAATGCACATGGCTTCCCAAATGGTAACATTGCAGACATGTTAATTCCATAAACATTTATGCCATAAATTGATACTTTCATCATATCCGTCAGCGTGTGTAACCGGTGCCATGTACATTGTTGCATGACAGGAGAGAATTAGACCTCCAGGTTTAAGCCAGTGGTCTGTTGCAATAATTACACAAGAGAACATGGTCTCATAGAGAAGCATATACCCCATCCAATCTCCCATGAAGGACAATAACCCTATCGGTTAAGTTATTTGCCTTCACAACTTCTGCTGCCTGCACTTGAATTAAATCTTTTATGCACCAGCTAATGCACAAAATATTTACAGTATTCCAAAACATACTGCAGATTTCAAATTGAGTTCCTTGAAGACAACACCCCTTCATGGTTTTGCATTATGGTTTGATGTTTCTCTGGGAGAATATACAAAATCAAGTGACAGTCACTTAAATCTTCAATTGATATCTCTTTATCTATGAATTTAAGTCAAAATGATGCTCAGCAAAGAAATAAGTATCCAAAACATACTAATACGCTTATGCTATTAATACATAATGTTAAAAAATTTACCACAATCTTATTCATAAAACACATAATTTGCAAGACTTGTCATTTAAAAGCGTTTTCAAACTTGAAGAGTTCTCCCATCTGAATATTTAAAAGCGTTTTCAAATCGTAAAGGCTGCTTGGAGGCTGAAATTAACACATTTTTTTTAGGGTTTAACAACAAACTCATCAAACCCTACCTACCCAAGCAGCAAAACTAATTACATGTGTGTAGTCGTTCCTTCTTGCGTTCCTCTCTCCTCGTGTCATTTGGAAACCAGTAGAAGACATTCTTGTCTTCCGTCACATCTTACCACTGCAGCCCATTTATAATCTAGTCTATTTTGTCGAATGAAAACCTTCTAGTTCCGATCATGAAAATTGAATCCAATATCGCTTTTGCCCTTCAGTTTGCCCCATCTTTTGTGAAATGTCTACTGCTTGCTCTCTCCCCAACACTAACAGATCTGACAGCCTGGAATCTGAAGAAAACAAAAATAACATTATCATCCAAAGGACAAAACTAGATTCTTTAAAAAAATGCCAATAATCGAAAGGCATTTAAAACTCAACTAATATTTACGCAACTGGTATCACAGATAACCCTAAAGCCGATGGTAAACAAAGAAGGTGGATGCTATAAATAAGCAGAATGTGGGAGTAGGAAACATCCCTAAAAATGTATCACCTGAAAGGAATGAGTCCTAAAATAATGGAATATTAAATAAGTTACTATATAGGTTAAGGTGGATGTGCCTATTCTTACGCGGCTATTCTCGCTAAAAAAACCGAATGTCAAAAACCTATATAAGCATAATAAGATTAAGAAAAGAATGATACCATATATAACATGATAGAAATTATACATAGAGCCGATAAGGGAACGGGTAACGGTGCCCTCAACATCAAGGGCTTATGTGTTTTAAAAAAATTGTTGCTTCAATAAAATATAATATTTAAGTAAATTTAACTTAAAATAATATTTTATTTATAAAAATAATATAGTTCTTGCATAATTTGGAATAAAAATAAATAATTGTAAAATAAATAAATAAAATAATTATATTTTATTATTATATTATATATTTATTATTGTATAATTTATTATTATATATGTTTACAATGTAATTAAATTTGTATTAATATTTTATAATAATTATTACATTAAAATATATTATATTATATTATTATATGTTTATTATTATATAAAAATATTTATAATATTATTTTATAATTAATATTATATTAAATTATAAAGTTTAAATTAGTTTGAAGGATGATATTATTATTAATGTATTTTATTGTTATTTTATTATTATATTTTTACTATAACATTATTATATTATTCTATAATACTATATCATTACAGTATTAAAAAATTATGTTTTTGGTAACAAAAGTAGGGGAAAAAGTCCTTGAACCCAATCCAAAGCGGACCAAGGCCTATACTAGCAAAACTAGAATAGGGGCAAAAAACCTACCATCACCTTAGAGAAATACCAAACCCTAACAAAACAAAATAGTAGAAACTACAAACTAGTACCAAACAACAACCCAAAAAACATAATCGAGTTGAAAAGATCGAGGGGCATGTAGGCCCAGACATGATGACCAAAGAAGAAATGACCCCAAAGACCCAGATTACTTTCTTGAATAGTAGATAAGGTTCCATTCTTGCTCCAAGTATTCTATCTCTTCACTATAATTCTCGTCGTCCAGAGAAGCTTTCATCTTTTAATTTCCTCTCCTTGCCTTAGATGCTTCGCTCACTGTGTTGAAGATAGCCTTCCACATAATTCCCAAGGTGATTGTTGTTAGTCTTTTGAATGCCCTGTTCATCTTATCCACTTTTCTTGTAATTCACAGAATTATGTAACATAATCTAGGGACTTATAATTATCCTACCTTCCCTCGGTCCCATCCTCCATAGGTTGTTCTTCCATACCTTCAGTGATATCCCTGACCACTTCCTTCACTTGGCCTTTAGTATTCTTGAACCCATCAGCTTCCTCCTCCTTTGAATCTTCAACCATTGGTTCGTTACCCCCATTCATTGAAAAATATTTGCAGAGGTCTTCTTCTATAACAATCGACAACTCCTTTTTACTCATATTAATGGTAGGTAGAACTTCATCTTTTATGTTATCCCCAGGTTCTTCAAAGCATAACTTCTTTCCTTTGGCTGTCTGGCCCACAAGCCTCGTAGACCAGCTCCCTGTTCCCACTTCTGGAATCATTTGTTTTATCTTGTTCCTCCTCGTCCCTAATCTCAATAGTGACTTTCGTGGTAGTTTTTGGTTCAACACTATCAACACCTATCCTTTTGGTTCTACTTTTATGCTTCGTGTGCTATTTTAATTGAACCCCTTTCATTATTACTCAATGGTTGCTAACTCTTTATTGATTTTACTAGTGGCGTTGGGTTATTTATTTTAACTAAGAAGGGGTCAATCTTCAAGCAATTAATTATATTAGTTTCGAGCTACCTCATGGTCTGGTACCTATTGCAATGCAAATAATTTAATTTTAAGGCAATGTTTATTAACCCTCCATTCATTTTACCATTGGTGTTGAAGAAATTTTGTAGTTAAAATGAATGTTTTTTTCTAATATATTTTCTTATAGGCCCACTATTTGCTATTTTCTTTTTGAAGTAAAATGGACATTGGAGTGACATTTAAATTATTTTGTCATGCCATTGTTTTTTTTTCTGAGTTTCTCTCCAATTAAATTTGTGTACAATTTTTATTTTATTTTACTTTTTAAATTTTAATGGAACCCATCATAGAATGGGCCACAATTGCAATAGTTTTTGGTGTTGTCAATGCCATGGTGATACTGTAAAGGGTACCCACTTTAATAAAGCATGACTGGGACATCGTACATGAGTGATGGATAAGGATTTTGATTTCAGAAGAAGTTATATTAATGCCTGAGTAAATAATATTTCTTGTAGTTAGTGGGAATTCTAAATTTTAGTCAATTTTTAAATTAAAATACCTTTGTAAATTTAGGCATCTATAGCCTTCTCCCTAGTTGCTTCCTAGCTACTTTGTCAGTAAGTATGCCTAAGTTTGATTGATAAGATCCCAACCCTTACAATTAAGTAGGGTTATTGCTTTTTGTGTGATACTTTTCTAGTTGGGATATAATTGGATTTACAATACTATTACTTGTGGTCGTACTGATTGTATCCCTATGGTTTCATTAATAAGGAGGTATTTATCACTATGGTTTCATTAATAAGGAGGTATTTATCAGGATTCAACTATGTAGTGTTTTTAGTCAAACTCATTGAACCATGTTCCATGAGTAGTGAGTAGTGATTCATATAACTTCATCTCTCAGCACTCATTGCACTCATTCTACCTAAATTTGATGCAAATGCAGATATGCTTAGCTCTCTTTGTCTATGGGAAAATGATCTCTCAAATGTAGCACCCCTAATTTTTTGAAGTAACAGACATGTGGTTTCAGAAAAGAATATACTCTCTTTGTTTGTGGGAAAATGATCTCTCAAATGTAGCACCCCTGATTTTTTTAATAGACATGTGGTTTCGAAAAGGAATATAATACTATCAAAAGTATATTGGTACCAAATTTGACCACTCAACCCTACCCAAGTAACCAAACCAAGTTATTGTCACTTATTCAACAGAATCTTGTAAAATTTTAGTCCTTTGTGTCATGCCAATCCCTTGCCTTCATATTTGGTCTTTAAAGTACAACAGCTAGTATAATGACACAAAAGTGTGAACAAATATATGTTGTACAATGTTTAAGCTTTACAAAGAACAATATATTAAGTTAAATATACGAAGATGATCAAATCTTTAATGTTCACTCTATGTGAAAATAGTTGTGGCAACCATTGCATTTATAGCTTTAGTATTAGCTAATGTACATTCAACACTAAATAATTTTGTTAGGAAAATTGTCTGAAAAATAACCTCAAGAGCAAGGAAAAAAAATTAAACCACCAAATGAACATTAAATTCATTTCATAGTTTACAATATCTCCATGTAAAGAAACAAATAAGGATCTAACACTAGGTATTACAATAATATTATCTATGAAAACAACCACAAATAAAATCACAGAAAAATATTAAAAATCCCTACCAAAGTAGAATTTAAGAAAAATAAGTCAAACCAAAATCAATCTATACAGTTGTTGCTTCAATCTATTCAAAATAAACGAAAAGTAGATGTAAAAATATGGGGGTTTAGAGCTACCAGATTCTTGAGCTCGAGACAAGATTTTCGCAGCATATATGTATACATGCAATCATGTAACATGTAAACTATAAAAGTTATTTAATTGGGAGGGATGAGAAAAATTAGTTGTAGCTACCAAAAGGAAAAAAAAAGATTCAAAGTATGAATATATCCTTTTTGGTAGAAAATCATTTATGAACTTTCTAAAATTCAAAGTTCATGTTACTAGGTGGTATTTTGTTATCCAGTTATAGGAAATGTTATACTTATTTTATTTAATATGTAAAGATAATCCCTTGACCAAAAACTATTATATAGATATGTTTGGCTTGTTGATATAACCTATAAAATGAAGAGTTATTTTTCCTTTCTGCTTAGGAAAAGTTTCTTTATGTTTAAACTGAAAGATACTACTAATATTCAAAATTCTATCCACTAAAACAAAACCATAAAATCTAAGAATTTATGGCAAGGATAATACTCCTCAAAGAGTAAGGCACAAGGTGCCAGGCTTAACTTGATAACAAAGAGACTGAACATAAACTAATCTACTAGAAATTTGTATGAAAAAACTTCCTACTTTATTGAGAGCTATAAGTTTGAAATTTATCTCTTTTTCAGAGCCTCATGAAGTCGTGGTTAATCTTTCTAAGTATGTGAAATTTTTTCTCCTTGAGTTTCAACTCCTCAATTCCAAATAGTTTCTTCATTTTTCCTTTAGTTTTCCGGTATTCATTTTTAAGGTTTTCATATCTTTGGTTGAGCTACTACAGAGTTAACATCCAACATTTCTTTGAGATTTCAACATGCAAAAATATTCTTTGATTTTTCATCTCTTTATTCTTGTAGACCCTCCTTGCTTTCATCATTTATGCTATTTATTATTTAAGTTTTATAAAGTGTATGATCAAATGAAAATATTCTCATGTTTGATCATTCTACATTTATGATTTATAAGCTTTATAAAGTATCTGATCAAAAAAATTATTCTAATGCACGACCCATGGTCCACTCATGGTCTCACTATGATTGTTGGTGCCCAACAATTAATGTATGTGTCTATCAGTAGGGAATATAAAATTTATCACATCTTTTCTACAATCCTAGGTTTAGCAGTATCCGGAACATTCTACACTAGGAAACAAAAATATGGCCAATGATGTATGAGGACAACACAAACCAGGCATAGTTTTCAGTTATCTTTAAGAGATATCCTTAAGTCAGAAGCATACATCCTAATAAATAAGTAAACATTAGATAGACCACATCCTTGGCATTATAAAACAAAGGTCGCTCAGAGGCCACCACTGAAAAAGTTGTGGTAGAGTACATTGAGGAATGATGAAAAAGGATATGTGATGCCTTTCCAACATGTAGACTGATAGTTATCTAACAAATTCATGATTACAACTGAAAAAAAATCCAACGTAATACCAAATGCATAAACAAACTTAACACGTTTACCAACTTTACCCATTGAAAATGATTAAAATCCACATGATTTTATGTGTCTCCACTCTTCTTACCACAGTTTCTCCTTTGATCGATTAAATCTAACAGTTGTGGCAGTATATTTGAAACCCTTGTTGCAATTTTCTTTAGCTCTGACTTAAATCTTCATTTGACATTTTCAATGAATAGAACTGCGATTCTGCAATCCTTTAACTAAACAATAACTGCAATCTACAAAACCATACCTCAGTCGATCTCCTTTAATCTCCTCTCTTTAAGTCTTCTTTACTCTTCTCAAACAATTTTGGCTTCTTGATTTTCTTTGGCTGCAATTTCCTAATAATAGACTTGGATCTGTGAATAAAAATAACAATATTACTTGGAAATTACCTTGCATTTCTAAGACAACTGGAACTTTTTAAGACCTTAGTCTTCTATATCACCAACTTCCTCTTCAATAATTAGTTCAAACTACAAAATTTGTTTGATCAACCTTTAACAAAAAAAAAAAAAACAATCCACTTTCTGACTGAAACAGTTATCTCAATGCCACTCTAACAACAGCAATGATAATAACACCTTAAAAGCATTTGTCACTTGTAATGTATGATTAAAATTCTAAGCAACGCCTGGCATAGAACAGCGATCTCTTCTCCTTTTAACAGCATATGTTTTCAAGACACGAATCAATCTCCTTTAGCAACTTTGCATGGGAACAAGGGCTTTGATCCATGTTGGCTTCTTTCATGTGATTTTTGCAGGTTCATTACAATAGCAATTCCATGACTTTCAAATCCCCTTCTGGTCAGTGACTTCTCATTCCCTTAATCTGTGGCTTCAATCTTTTACTAACTCTCAATTTCTTAACTTAGCTCTGATACCAATTTGATAGATAGAGTAAAAACAACAGTAATATACAAAGACAAGAATGCTACAGCATAAAACATATTATATTCATTAATTTGATTGATATCAAAATGGCTACAACAGCGCAGTTTAAATAGATGCATTACAAACTACTAAAAAAAACTTCCAATCTTGCAAACGAAGGAAATAACTAAAGCAACGCATTAGAAGGTTGGACAGATTCCAAAATAAATTATAGAAACTGCGCGAGTAGTACGGGAGAAATTACTTTCCAACATTACATTCTAATACAAACTCAGATGATACAAGGAATCTTCTCTTTGTAATATGAAATATTGGCAAATGCTGCGATTGATTTAATAAAATATCTTAAAAAAATGTTAAAAGTAATGGCATCGAACCTTCCACTTAGTCAAGAATTGTATAAATGGTCAATAATTACATTGAGAAAAATTCAACGCCTTGCACTCTTCGTCTGTATTCATTGTAGCCATAAACCCTTGAAGTATTTCAGCATATTTTAAGATTACGATGCTCTGTGTGTACGACTGTTACTATCCATCTACTTCAGAATGAAAACCACATTCTAGTTCAGAACAAGGAGCATCAAATTCCTCCAGATTATATGGAAAGCGCATATAATTGTAGGATTTGAAATGGGGATAACATAGAAAACAAACAGATATTTTATATAGATCAAAGCATTACATGAATACTCTAAGCTTCTACTCATTCATAAACAAACATTTCAATGGTTGAGCGACCTGGAGCTGCTGCTCCTTGACAGAGACCATTACAACTTACATTCTGCCAATTGCTTGAGCTTCTGCTCATTGACAACCATACACCTATTACATCTCCTTACAGCTTACGGAGCTTCAGCTCTTTCTTTTACACACAGGATTACAGACTTCTGAATTCCTTACAGCTCTTGAGAGCTGGACTCTTGAGAGTTAATACAACTCACCATACTCCTTACAGCTCTACGGAGCTGGACTCTTCTGACAGAGTGATTACAACAAAGAAGACTCTAACAATATATAGAGAAGTATGCATCAACGGAGGCGAGGTAGCTATACATAAAATATTATACTCCATAACACCCAGAAAGCGTGTGGAAGCCTGCAGTGAGTTAATGTCATATCATTTCAATGAAATCTTTTTCAAAATCTGACTTCTTAAATTTGTTTTTAATGCTGATACGGAGGGCTGATACGAAGTGTGTTGGGGAGAAAGGTTCAGCTGGAGGAGTTAATAATGTAAGTGAGATTATATTTCCAACAATAATGATTGTGGATGAGTATCGAATCTCCTCCAACTTCTGACGATAATCTTTATTACTGTGAATCTCTGCAATTGCTGACGTAGAGGTGCAAGGCTTGGAAACTCTCTCAACACAGAACACCCATTTATGAATAACTCTCGAAGCCTTGGAAACTCTCTCAACACATAACACCCATTAATGATATTATTCTCAGATTCTCACAGTAACTAAATATAAGCATATCCAGCGTTAAAAGTGAAGAAAGAAGTTGGAGCTCCCTCTGGAACAGTTGAGACCACAAGCGTGTTAGTATGCTTTGGATACTTATTTCTTTCATGAGCATCATTTCTACTTAAATTCAAAGATAAAGAGCTACCAATTGAAGATTTGAGTGACCGTGACTTGATTTTATAAAACCATAATGCAAAACCATGAAGGGATGCTGTATTCAAGGAACTCAATTTGAGATCTCTAGTACTGGTAATGTAAAATCTAAACCCAAGCAAACAGTTAAAAACAAAATACAGAAGAAGCACAATTCTTTTACACACAAACACAGGAGCTTCATATTTCTGTGATAATAAAATTCATTAAATCTGACTTCTCTTTATAGAGGTTTTGCATAACCAATACCTAATATGGTTCATGCATGCATTGAACCCAAAATAGAATTCCTCATAAGACTGCATGTCAACATGCAGTAACATACAGATACACACAGTTATTAAAATTAATTGTTTACAAAAATTTTTGCATGGAATCTTGGGTGAGGCGAGGCTCATGCATAATTTTCGAACAGGTAAATGACTTTGATCAATCGTTAACGTTTTATTAGAAGAAACTAATATTTCCCTTCGGGATGATGTTGCTGACTGTAGTACATTTGTTCTTTTATTTTTGTTTTCCTAAGATTCCAGGCTTATCAGATATGTTAGTGTTGGGGAGAGCACAAGCAATAGACATGTTCACAAAAGATGGAAGCAAACTGCAGGGCAAAAGCGATATTGAATTGAATTTTTATCAGCGGAACCAGAAGGCTTTCATTCGACAAAATAGACCAGATTATAAATAGGCCAACGGAAGGCAAGAATGTCTTCTATTGGTTTCCAGCCACAAGGAGAGAAGAACACAATAAGGAATGACTACATACATGTAGTAATTTTTTGCTGCATGGTCGAGTAGGGTTTTATGAGTTTGTTGTTAAACACTAAAAAATGTGTTAATTTCAGCCTCCAAGCAGCTTTCACTTTTTCACTCGGGAAAAAATGACTTTCTGACGGGAGATCTCTTCAAGTTTGAAAGGGCTTTTAAATATTTAGACAAGTCTTGCAAATTATGTCTTTTATGAATAAGATTGTGGTAAATTTTTGAATATTATGTATTAATAGCACAAGCATGTTAGTCTGTTTTGGATACTTATTTCTTTGATGAGCACAATTTCAACTTAAATTGATAGATAAAGATCTATCAATTGAAGTTTTAAGTGACTGTCACTTGATGTTGTATATTCTCCCAAAAAGACATCAAACCATAATGCAAAACCATGAAGTAGCTGTTTCCAACTCCTCGCTTTTACAATAAATGGCTCTGCTAAGATATTTTCTCCTGTAGTTGTTTCAATACAAGGTTCTTCAAATGCACATGACTTCCCAAATGGTAACATTGCAGACATGTTAATTCCAT
Source organism: Sequoia sempervirens (assembly GCA_007258455.2). Taxonomy (NCBI): domain Eukaryota; kingdom Viridiplantae; phylum Streptophyta; class Pinopsida; order Cupressales; family Cupressaceae; genus Sequoia; species Sequoia sempervirens. Next base: position 23,235 of record VDFB02319708.1, read on the forward strand.
AAACATTTATGCCATAAATTGATACTTTCATCATAAAGTGATTTCCTCCACACTTCTTGCTAGAACTAAAATTGAACAAAACATCTTGCGAATGTGAGTAAACCTATTGCGTGTTTTCTCTCATTGTTTCTCAAAAAAGATCGATCAAGTTACAGATATTTTTGCTCACTTTTGTTTATCTTAGAGGGCCTACCTTGGGGAAAATGTACTCACCCAAGGGAATGACTCAACTGGTAACACTCTAAAGCCAAGAGTATTTCTAGCCATGATATAAAAGTGGGTACTGGAACAAAGGCCAGTATCATGTGATTGGCTCTGATGAGAAGGGAAGCAATGGTCTCTCGCCTCGATGGGTCAACTCCTACGAATGGAAATTCTGAATTAAAACCCTTGTTGTAGAAGACCAAAATCCCTATCTATTTGTTGGTGCAAGAACGGTCGTTCTGAAGCTGCCCCACACTTTTACAGTTTTTAGTAGAAATGTAAAGTATGCCATGGGAGTTTCATGGGTATTGATGCTTGGCTGCCCCGAGAAGTGAGTGTTGTGGAGGCAAGCTAGTGGATTCAAGCATCTAACCATTTAGTAAAATTAAGCGTAGCTGAACTTGTCTAACTGGGGACTCAACAAATATGAGTATGCCCAATCTAAATTTTGGAACACCTTTTATAATGGTAGGTTTAAATCCAATTCCAAACTTACAAATCTATCAACCAAACACTCAATGCATGAGTCTTCCACAAAACAACATCATCCCACCAAATCCATACATGCCAAATGTGAATATACCAAGTACAAATTTACCAAACATAAACATTTCAAATCCACACTTGGTGAATTTTGGGATGGATATGTTTTCAAAACACACAAATGTTGTTCAAAGTCCAAACAAGATGTTAACAAGTCCATATATTGATCAAAGTCAAGGTGATACCATGGAAAATCGAAGTTACCTAAAACAAGGCAATGTGATTCCCAACCACAAAAACGTTCGAGTTCAACCCATAATGCCAAATCTAAACATCATCCCAAATCAAAACATTGTCCAAAATCAGTTTGTCCATGATCCCATTCAAACACCACAAGTATGCATTCCAAATATGCTTGAACAAAATCCAAATCAACTATATCAAGGGTATCACGATCAAGATCAAGATCAAATTTTATGAGATCAAATTGCTTCTCTTACAAAAATAGTTGACCCATTGCACCAAGAAACATCTTTACTCCAAAATCCATACACTCTACCATTGGTTGAACCATGACATCAAAGAATTGAGTTGTGTCCACAACCACATCAAGAACAATATCTCCAATGTCAAGAAGGTAGATATCAAGATCAACCACATCAACAAATCCAACCTCCACGTCTCGAAGATCAATCACCAAATCTCAAAGATCAATCAACACATCTCAAGATCAATCAATACAAGGTCAATTTAAAGTACTAATTTCACAAAGTAACAAACAAAAATACACACCACTTGGGAGACCAATCGAATCGGTCACGCAATAGTTGGTACAAGAAAATCTCATCAAAATCCCTATTTATGCAAACTATCAAGAACCCCTGGTAAAACCACCTTGGTATGACAAGAAGCACCTTTGTGAGTATCACAAAATAAAGGGACACACAACATCGAATTGCGTTCGACTCAAAAATATCATCCAAGACTTGATTGATCAAAAAATAAAAACTATTGGGGACAATGATCAAGATTCAACCACTAACATTGGAATTGACAATATCTCCACCACAATTGTTCAAAATAATGATCAAGATCTTGAAGATGTTTCTACTTCATCTGAAGATCAAATCAACATACATCAAGAATCAATTTTTGATCATGATAAGAATCCCTCAACAATATCTGACAATGATCTATTTCAAGGAGTGTTAACATTTTGTAATCCTGTAATCAACGATCCATCAACCAATGATCATGTTGAAAATATATCTACATGACCTAATGAGTTAGAGGACATATCTCAAGAATTTATTCTAAAGCATGATCAACATCTCTCACCAAAGTATAGAAATAGTCCTTTCCAAGACATATTGACATCCTTCAACCTCATGATTGAAAATATTGAAGGAATCCTCAACTCGACACTTGATCCAGGTCCACTCAAAAATTAAGAGGATATTGAGCCACTTCCCATGCCTAATGATGACGTCCAAGAACACTTTGTAAGCAATCCATCACATGAAACTGATCCATGTCAAGAACTTGATCCAAAGCATGTCAAAAGCAATTCTGAAATCATTCAAGATCAATAATTTGTATCTCCAAGCTACTACAATGATCTAATGGATACTCTACTATCTATACAAGATAATCATATCCACATAACACATACTCCTCCATCTACCCATGAGATGATTTCTCTGGATGGACACCTAGAATATCTTCCTTCAGAATAGGATTCCTTTACTCCTAACATTATTACACAAAGAGAGCAGGTTATTGATTCCTATAGTCAAACTGCGTTGTCAACATAGGGATTAGACATATTCCAAATTTAGACTGAGGAAATCATGTATGAAGATATCCAACATTGTCCACTCAAAGAAAAAGGTCTGATAGAATAGGACATTTCAGAGTTAGCAAAGTAGCAAACTGAAACAATGCCATCTACAATGGTCATTTAGCAGAGAATTCTTACTGAACAAGACATCCCAAAACAAGTAGAATCAAGGAATGAAGTTGCTACTACCACCATACTAGGGGCAACTATGTCTCAAGCAAACATCAACATAGGGAGCAAAAAGAATCCTTATGATGAAATTGATGCCAATACTACAACTAGCCACATCATGAATCTTCATCCACCCGTCACCTCATCCACAAATTCGGACCAACATGAAAATAAATATTTGAATTAAAGCACAAAGAACGTCATCAAAGCAAAAAAAACTAAGAAGAATATCGGACAAATCAAATACACATGGATACCAAAGAATACAAGGAAAGATTATCCCTATCAAACTCCATTAGTCAAAGAAACTATGGGGAAAAATAAAAAAATGAAAATGTATCCATCAAAGATGTCCACAAAGGAAAAAGTAGGATTCTTAAGGGACGTAGAAAGTATATCAAGAAATTTGTCCTAATTCCATGCACACCTTCATATCAACCCATCATTTTTCATCTTCCCAAGTTTGGAGAGTCAAAGGTTCCAAATTGTCAACTAATCCATCTCCTATCCCTAAACACACTCCATCCACACCTCCATGCATAATATCCAATTCTTAAATTAACCATGTGTTAGCAACGTCCCTTCATCATAAGCATTTAGAAGGCACTCTATCACGATGTGTGCACATAGACAAAGTTAAGTCCAGTATTAGCAAAGTTGATCAAGAATCTCAAAAGTTGTATTGAAGTGCAAGTATCTTAGCAAAGAAGCTTCTTCAAGTAGGCTATCAATGGCACATTATGATAGAAGCATCTACATCAATGCCACAAGGTAATTCAACATGAGCTTAAAATCTTTTGAATAATTTTTTAATCTATCTATGTGTAATTTTTCTAAAGGGATGCTAGTTTTTTCACATACACTATTAATGTAATTGACCATTATTGGCCACTAGAGAAGATAAGTATACATTAATGTAAATTATATCAAATTAAAGATTAAAAAATGCACCGTGAAATGGTTTCTAAATTGTAAATTTGCTTACATTTTTTAAAGGACTTGGAAAGATTTTATAGTATGTATAAATGAAAGTAAGGTTGTTAAGCTTGTTTTCAAACATGAAACATTGACTTGGAAAGATTTTATAGTATGTATAAAATAAAGTAAGGTTGTTAAGCTTGTTTTCAAACATGAAGCATTCTCATTAGACACTTTATTTTAGACATGACAATCAAAGAGGAATTGATGCAAGACAACATACAATCTATTAGTATAAGTTATTATTAAACTAACAATAAAGAGTTTTCATGTAAATGATCAATTTATGTTTTTATATTAAAGTCAAACAATGATATTATTGAATAGAATGGTCCTTGTATTCAATTTAATATGCTAAAATTCTCCCCATTCACACCTATTGAAAAACTATGTACAACTTTATTATGTGATTAAAAATTAAAACTTTCATGTTGCTCTCATCTTTCAACTTCCGTGTTTTGATTAATGAAAGTTATTTATAGCCGATTGGAAAGACTTAGCCTTTATTTTTATGATATAATTTTTCTCTAAGTCACTTTACTTTATACTTCGTAGGCTTCCAACTTATGGTGTAGCATATTTGTTTCTTAAAAAGAATTATTGCATAGAAGAATCTTGTTGGATTCGTATAGCTCAACATAGTAGTCTTATTCTTTTATTGATAGGTATGATGGTGCCCATAAATAACATACAATTTATCATTTACATGATAAAAAGAGTAAAAACAACAGTAATATACAAAGAGAAGAATGTTACATCATAAAAAAATATTATATTCATTAATTTGGTTGATACCAAAATGGCTACAACAGCGCAGTTTAAATAGATGCATTACAAACTAATAAAAGGAAATTTCCAATCTTTCAAACAAATCACCAAGGACATAACTAAAAAAACACATTAGAAGGTTTAGTAGCTTTCAAAATAAATTATAGAAACCGTGCTACTATGGGAAAAATTACTTTCCAGCACTCCCCCTTAGCACTCCCCCTTAATTTCGAGCACAAATTCTTTCAACTTTGCAACCAAGTCTTCAAACTCACCCAAATTATTTTCTTCACGATACTTTCAAATTATCTTCAATATTTGTGGATCTCTCTTGAACTCTTCACCAGCTGCTATGGTAGTCCTTCAAGCATTGAGTTATCTCTCTATATGTAGCTTTCCACTTTTCATCATGTCTTGTCAAACCTTCAACCATTTGTTGATCACTATTAGATTTCACATATCAATATTTATATTTAAACAAATCTTTCAGCATACCTGTCAACTTTTGCCAATTTGATCCAAAACTCTAACCACAGTTCAACTGTATGCATCCTATCATACATTCAATCTTCCAATTTCTTTGCCAACAGTTCTTTCAAAATGATTTCTAAAACCACAAATAGCACACAGATGTAGATCCCAACATGTATCTTTTATATGACCTCTATTACAATGGGAGCACTGAATACAAGCATTTCTCAAACAAATTTGCTTAAACTTGGCTTCATAACTGGTTCAATTGGTTCTTTTATTGCTTGTGCATTCTTTCCTAATCCTTCACCTTTATAACCCATTATTCCCATTAATCTCGAACCAACATATTTTTATGACAATTATTACTATTTACATTATCATCTTCACATTCTTCTTCTATACATTCTTCAACAATATCAATATTAGCCATATCATACAAACTACTTGATTTATCAACTTAACAATACAAATCCTCTGTATCACAAGCAACATCACTTATCAATGGCTTTGTCTTTAAACATTTATTTTCTTCTTTCAACTTTGATAATTCTTCTTTTAGTAAACAATTTTCTTCTTCTAACAATTTCAATTTTCCTTAAAAATCATCTTTCATTTTCTTAACCTCATCAAAAAAATTTAATTTTTCTTCTAATTCTTCATTCTTTCTTTTAACATTACCCAATTCCTTTCACATACAGACTCATATGTCTCCATTTTCAACTCCTTTATTCTTTTTATAAATTCAAAATTATCATTTTTAACTTTCATCAATTCTTCCTACAAAATTTAATTTTCTTTCTTAACACGTTTACCAACTTTACCCATTGAAAATGATTAAAATTCACATGATTTTATGTCTCTCCACTCTTCTTACCACAGTTTCTCCTTTGATCGATTAAATCTAACAGTTGTGGCAGTATATTATAAACCCTTGCTGCAATTTTCTTTAGCTCTGACTTAAATCTTCATTTGACATTTGCAATGAATAGAACTGCGATTCTGCAATCCTTTAACTAAACAATAACTGCAATCTACAAAACCATACCTCAGTCGATCTCCTTTAATCTCCTCTCTTTAGGTCTTCTTTACTCTTCTCAAACAATTTTGGCTTCTTGATTTTCTTTGGCTGCAATTTCCTAATAATAGACTTGGATCTGTGAATAAAAACAACAATATTACTTGGAAATTACCTTGCATTTCTAAGACAACTGGAACTTTTTAAGACCTTAGTCTTCTATATCACCAACTTCCTCTTCAATAATTAGTTCAAGCTACAAAATTTGTTTGATCAATTTTTTAAAAAAAAAAAAACAACAATCCACTTTCTGACTGAAACAGTTATCTCAATGCCACTCTAACAACAGCAATGATAATAACACCTTAAAAGCATTTGTCGCTTGTAATGTATGATTCAGATTCTAAGCAACGCCTGGCATAGAACAGCGATCTCTTCTCCCTTTAACAGCATATGTTTTCAAGACACGAATCAATCTCCTTTAGCAACTTTGCATGGGAACAAGGGCTTGATCCATGTTGGCTTCTTTCATTTGATTTTTGCAGGTTCATTATAATAGCAATTCCATGACTTTCAAATCCCCTTCTGGTCAGTGACTTCTCATTCCCTTAATCTGTGGATTCAATCTTTTACTAACTCTCAACTTCTTAACCTAGCTCTGATACCAATTTGATAGAAAGAGCAAAAACAACAGTAATATACAAAGACAAGAATGCTACAGCATAAAACATATTATATTCATTAATTTGATTGATATCAAAATGGCTACAACAGCGCAGTTTAAATAGATGCATTACTAACCGCTGAAAGAAACTTCCAATCTTGCAAACGAAGGAAATAACTAAAGCAACACATTAGAAGGTTTGACAGATTCCAAAATAAATTATAGAAACTGCGCGTACTGCGGGAGAAGTTACTTTCCAACATTACATTCTAATACAAACTCAGATGATACAAGGAATCTTCTCTTTGTAATATGAAATATTGGCTAATGTTGCGATTGATTTAATAAAATATCTTAAAAAAACGTTAAAAGTAATGGCATCGAACCTTCCACTTAGTCAAGAATTGTATAAATGGTCAATAATTACATTGAGAAAAATTCAACGCCTTGCACTCTTCGTCTGTATTCACTGTAGCCATAAACCCTTGAAGTATTTCAGCATATTTGAAGATTACGATGTTCTGTGTGTACGAGTGTTACTATCCATCTACTTCGGAATGAAAACCACGTTCTAGTTCAGAACAAGGAGTATCGAATTCCTCCAGATTATATGGAAAGCGCATATAATTGTAGGATTTGAAACGGGGATAAAATAGAAAACAAACAGATTTTTTAAATATATCAAAACATTAATAAATACTCTAAGCTTCTACTCATTCATAAACAAACATTTCAATGGTTGAGCTGCCGCTCAATACCTGGAGCTGCTGCTTCTTGACAGAGACCATTACAACTTACATTCTGGCAATTTCTTGAGCTTCTGCTCATTGACAACCATACACCTATTACATCTCCTTACAGCTTACGGAGCTTCAGCTCTTTCTTTTACACACACGATTACAGACTTCTGAATTCCTTACAGCTCTTGAGAGCTGGACTCTTGAGAGTTAATACAACTCACCATACTCCTTACAGCTCTACGGAGCTGGACTCTTCTGACAGAGTGATTACAACAAAGAAGACTCTAACAATATATAGAGAAGTATGCATCAACGGAGGCGAGGTAGCTATACATAAAATAATGTACTCCATAACACCCAGAAAGCGTGTGAGAGCCTGCAGTGAGTTAATGTCATATCATTTCAAAGAAATCTTTTTCAAAATCTGACTTCTTAAATTTGTTTTTAATGCTGATACGGAGGGCTGATACGAAGTGTGTTGGGGAGAAAGGTTCAGCTGGAGGAGTTAATAATGTAAGTGAGATTATATTTCCAACAATAATGATTGCAGTGGATGAGTATCGAATCTCCTCCAACTTCTGACGATAATCTTTATTACTGTGAATCTCTGCAATTGCTGACGTAGAGGTGCAAGGCTTGGAAACTCTCTCAACACAGAACACCCATTTATGAATAACTCTCGAAGCCTTGGAAACTCTCTCAACACAGAACACCCATTAATGATATTATTCTCAGATTCTCACAGTAACTAAATATAAGCATATATATGCAGATACACAGAGTTATTAAACCATAATGCAAAACCATGAAGTAGCTGTTTCCAACTCCTCGCTTTTACAATAAATGGCTCTGCTAAGATATTTTCTCCTGTAATTGTTTCAATACAAGTTTCTTCAAATGCACATGGCTTCCCAAATGGTAACATTGCAGACATGTTAATTCCATAAACATTTATGCCATAAATTGATACTTTCATCATATCCGTCAGCGTGTGTAACCGGTGCCATGTACATTGTTGCATGACAGGAGAGAATTAGACCTCCAGGTTTAAGCCAGTGGTCTGTTGCAATAATTACACAAGAGAACATGGTCTCATAGAGAAGCATATACCCCATCCAATCTCCCATGAAGGACAATAACCCTATCGGTTAAGTTATTTGCCTTCACAACTTCTGCTGCCTGCACTTGAATTAAATCTTTTATGCACCAGCTAATGCACAAAATATTTACAGTATTCCAAAACATACTGCAGATTTCAAATTGAGTTCCTTGAAGACAACACCCCTTCATGGTTTTGCATTATGGTTTGATGTTTCTCTGGGAGAATATACAAAATCAAGTGACAGTCACTTAAATCTTCAATTGATATCTCTTTATCTATGAATTTAAGTCAAAATGATGCTCAGCAAAGAAATAAGTATCCAAAACATACTAATACGCTTATGCTATTAATACATAATGTTAAAAAATTTACCACAATCTTATTCATAAAACACATAATTTGCAAGACTTGTCATTTAAAAGCGTTTTCAAACTTGAAGAGTTCTCCCATCTGAATATTTAAAAGCGTTTTCAAATCGTAAAGGCTGCTTGGAGGCTGAAATTAACACATTTTTTTTAGGGTTTAACAACAAACTCATCAAACCCTACCTACCCAAGCAGCAAAACTAATTACATGTGTGTAGTCGTTCCTTCTTGCGTTCCTCTCTCCTCGTGTCATTTGGAAACCAGTAGAAGACATTCTTGTCTTCCGTCACATCTTACCACTGCAGCCCATTTATAATCTAGTCTATTTTGTCGAATGAAAACCTTCTAGTTCCGATCATGAAAATTGAATCCAATATCGCTTTTGCCCTTCAGTTTGCCCCATCTTTTGTGAAATGTCTACTGCTTGCTCTCTCCCCAACACTAACAGATCTGACAGCCTGGAATCTGAAGAAAACAAAAATAACATTATCATCCAAAGGACAAAACTAGATTCTTTAAAAAAATGCCAATAATCGAAAGGCATTTAAAACTCAACTAATATTTACGCAACTGGTATCACAGATAACCCTAAAGCCGATGGTAAACAAAGAAGGTGGATGCTATAAATAAGCAGAATGTGGGAGTAGGAAACATCCCTAAAAATGTATCACCTGAAAGGAATGAGTCCTAAAATAATGGAATATTAAATAAGTTACTATATAGGTTAAGGTGGATGTGCCTATTCTTACGCGGCTATTCTCGCTAAAAAAACCGAATGTCAAAAACCTATATAAGCATAATAAGATTAAGAAAAGAATGATACCATATATAACATGATAGAAATTATACATAGAGCCGATAAGGGAACGGGTAACGGTGCCCTCAACATCAAGGGCTTATGTGTTTTAAAAAAATTGTTGCTTCAATAAAATATAATATTTAAGTAAATTTAACTTAAAATAATATTTTATTTATAAAAATAATATAGTTCTTGCATAATTTGGAATAAAAATAAATAATTGTAAAATAAATAAATAAAATAATTATATTTTATTATTATATTATATATTTATTATTGTATAATTTATTATTATATATGTTTACAATGTAATTAAATTTGTATTAATATTTTATAATAATTATTACATTAAAATATATTATATTATATTATTATATGTTTATTATTATATAAAAATATTTATAATATTATTTTATAATTAATATTATATTAAATTATAAAGTTTAAATTAGTTTGAAGGATGATATTATTATTAATGTATTTTATTGTTATTTTATTATTATATTTTTACTATAACATTATTATATTATTCTATAATACTATATCATTACAGTATTAAAAAATTATGTTTTTGGTAACAAAAGTAGGGGAAAAAGTCCTTGAACCCAATCCAAAGCGGACCAAGGCCTATACTAGCAAAACTAGAATAGGGGCAAAAAACCTACCATCACCTTAGAGAAATACCAAACCCTAACAAAACAAAATAGTAGAAACTACAAACTAGTACCAAACAACAACCCAAAAAACATAATCGAGTTGAAAAGATCGAGGGGCATGTAGGCCCAGACATGATGACCAAAGAAGAAATGACCCCAAAGACCCAGATTACTTTCTTGAATAGTAGATAAGGTTCCATTCTTGCTCCAAGTATTCTATCTCTTCACTATAATTCTCGTCGTCCAGAGAAGCTTTCATCTTTTAATTTCCTCTCCTTGCCTTAGATGCTTCGCTCACTGTGTTGAAGATAGCCTTCCACATAATTCCCAAGGTGATTGTTGTTAGTCTTTTGAATGCCCTGTTCATCTTATCCACTTTTCTTGTAATTCACAGAATTATGTAACATAGATCTAGGGACTTATAATTATCCTACCTTCCCTCGGTCCCATCCTCCATAGGTTGTTCTTCCATACCTTCAGTGATATCCCTGACCAATTCCTTCACTTGGCCTTTAGTATTCTTGAACCCATCAGCTTCCTCCTCCTTTGAATCTTCAACCATTGGTTCGTTACCCCCATTCATTGCAAAATATTTGCAGAGGTCTTCTTCTATAACAATCGACAACTCCTTTTTACTCATATTAATGGTAGGTAGAACTTCATCTTTTATGTTATCCCCAGGTTCTTCAAAGCATAACTTCTTTCCTTTGGCTGTCTGGCCCACAAGCCTCGTAGACCAGCTCCCTGTTCCCACTTCTGGAATCATTTGTTTTATCTTGTTCCTCCTCGTCCCTAATCTCAATAGTGACTTTCGTGGTAGTTTTTGGTTCAACACTATCAACACCTATCCTTTTGGTTCTACTTTTATGCTTCGTGTGCTATTTTAATTGAACCCCTTTCATTATTACTCAATGGTTGCTAACTCTTTATTGATTTTACTAGTGGCGTTGGGTTATTTATTTTAACTAAGAAGGGGTCAATCTTCAAGCAATTAATTATATTAGTTTCGAGCTACCTCATGGTCTGGTACCTATTGCAATGCAAATAATTTAATTTTAAGGCAATGTTTATTAACCCTCCATTCATTTTACCATTGGTGTTGAAGAAATTTTGTAGTTAAAATGAATGTTTTTTTCTAATATATTTTCTTATAGGCCCACTATTTGCTATTTTCTTTTTGAAGTAAAATGGACATTGGAGTGACATTTAAATTATTTTGTCATGCCATTGTTTTTTTTTCTGATTTTCTCTCCAATTAAATTTGTGTACAATTTTTATTTTATTTTACTTTTTAAATTTTAATGGAACCCATCATAGAATGGGCCACAATTGCAATAGTTTTTGGTGTTGTCAATGCCATGGTGATACTGTAAAGGGTACCCACTTTAATAAAGCATGACTGGGACATCGTACATGAGTGATGGATAAGGATTTTGATTTCAGAAGAAGTTATATTAATGCCTGAGTAAATAATATTTCTTGTAGTTAGTGGGAATTCTAAATTTTAGTCAATTTTTAAATTAAAATACCTTTGTAAATTTAGGCATCTATAGCCTTCTCCCTAGTTGCTTCCTAGCTACTTTGTCAGTAAGTATGCATAAGTTTGATTGATAAGATCCCAACCCTTACAATTAAGTAGGGTTATTGCTTTTTCTGTGATACTTTTCTAGTTGGGATATAATTGGATTTACAATACTATTACTTGTGGTCGTACTGGTTGTATCCCTATGGTTTCATTAATAAGGAGGTATTTATCACTATGGTTTCATTAATAAGGAGGTATTTATCAGGATTCAACTCTGTAGTGTTTTTAGTCAAACTCATTGAACCATGTTCCATGAGTAGTGAGTAGTGATTCATATAACTTCATCTCTCAGCACTCATTGCACTCATTCTACCTAAATTTGATGCAAATGCAGATATGCTTAGCTCTCTTTGTCTATGGGAAAATGATCTCTCAAATGTAGCACCCCTAATTTTTTGAAGTAACAGACATGTGGTTTCAGAAAAGAATATACTCTCTTTGTTTGTGGGAAAATGATCTCTCAAATGTAGCACCCCTGATTTTTTTAATAGACATGTGGTTTCGAAAAGGAATATAATACTATCAAAAGTATATTGGTACCAAATTTGACCACTCAACCCTAACCAAGTAACCAAACCAAGTTATTGTCACTTATTCAACAGAATCTTGTAAAATTTTAGTCCTTTGTGTCATGCCAATCCCTTGCCTTCATATTTGGTCTTTAAAGTACAACAGCTAGTATAATGACACAAAAGTGTGAACAAATATGTGTTGTACAATGTTTAAGCTTTACAAAGAACAATATATTAAGTTAAATATACGAAGATGATCAAATCTTTAATGTTCACTCTATGTGAAAATAGTTGTGGCAACCATTGCATTTATAGCTTTAGTATTAGCTAATGTACATTCAACACTAAATAATTTTGTTAGGAAAATTGTCTGAAAAATAACCTCAAGAGCAAGGAAAAAAAATTAAACCACCAAATGAACATTAAATTCATTCCATAGTTTACAATATCTCCATGTAAAGAAACAAATAAGGATCTAACACTAGGTATTACAATAATATTATCTATGAAAACAACCACAAATAAAATCACAGAAAAATATTAAAAATCCCTACCAAAGTAGAATTTAAGAAAAATAAGTCAAACCAAAATCAATCTATACAGTTGTTGCTTCAATCTATTCAAAATAAATGAAAAGTAGATGTAAAAATATGGGGGTTTAGAGCTACCAGATTCTTGAGCTCGAGACAAGATTTTCGCAGCATATATGTATACATGCAATCATGTAACATGTAAACTATAAAAGTTATTTAATTGGGAGGGATGAGAAAAATTAGTTGTAGCTACAAAAAGGAAAAAAAAAGATTCAAAGTATGAATATATCCTTTTTGGTAGAAAATCATTTATGAACTTTCTAAAATTCAAAGTTCATGTTACTAGGTGGTATTTTGTTATCCAGTTATAGGAAATGTTATACTTATTTTATTTAATATGTAAAGATAATCCCTTGACCAAAACTATTATATAGATATGTTTGGCTTGTTGATATAAC
>VDFB02319714.1:0-11094 GCA_007258455.2 Sequoia sempervirens
CTTATCCACATCATTCTCTTCTAAATACATTTTTTTGTCTCTTCCAGGAGACCAAACTCTGCAATGCTATTAAAATAATGCATCCAATTTCAAAGGGATATGTTAATGATATCAAGTTTCCATAATCCATATTGTTTAATGTTGCACCCATTTTTGGATTAGATTGTGTGAGAGTTTTTTGATGCAAAAGATTCACACAATCTAATCCAAAAATAGGTGCAACATTAAAGGGCTATGTTCCCTTACTAGAAGGGTCTTTTCTTTCTTCTTCCCCTTGCCTTTAGTTGATTTTCCTTCTTCCTTTGACTTCTTTTCTCTTTTCTTAACAATAAAAGCTTTCTTTTCTTTCTACACTTCCTCTTCACTTTCAATGTCAACAACATCAACTTTAGTTATTTTGGCGCTAGTCTCTTCTGTAGAGGCTTGAGACATCTTCTTCTTCCAGATTATTTTTGGCCCTTCCTCTTCCACATCTTCCTCATCTTCACAACTAACTTATTTTTCTCTAGTAGCTATTTGTTTACTTCTCTTTCGCAAAACACTTTGTTGTGCATGGGTGTTAGATGTCCCTCTTTTCTTGGAACTCCCTACAAGATTTGTTTTGAAGGATTTAGGAACAACAAGAGAGGAGGTTGAGGTCCTAATTGACCTTCTTATGCTTGGAGTAGCCTCTAGAGGAGAAAGAATTCCTTTGTATTTCTCTACAAGGCTCTTTGGAGAACCAACAATCTCCTCCAACTGTGCTTTCATCTTTTCAACATTTTCCTTTATCTCCTTTTCTTTTTGTTTCAGGTGCACGTCACTAGATTTCTCTTCATAGGTTCTGAACATGTCTATTGCAAGATCTCTTGCTTTGCTCAACATAACATTTACAAGCCTAGTGACTTCATCTTCTGTCACTTCATATCCAAGTTCTGGAATCCAAACTATACTAGGTTTCACTGCCTCCATATAACATTAATCTTTATTGACCATGAATGCAATATCCTTCTTGTATTTATCTACCACTTTTTCTAGAATCCCCTCTCTTCTTTACATTCTATCTTGAAATGACTTGAAATATCCCCACAAAGCTTGTTTCCAAGACTTAGAATCTAGATTTTCCTTCTCAAATGATCTCTAATTGTTTAGCAATAGGTACATTATCCAACCAAACAACATTCTTTGCTCCAGGAATTTCTCTAAGAAAGTAAAACGTCAAACCAATGATAAGAGTGTCATACCAGAATGGATATTTGGACTATAACGCTTCCATTTAAGGATATCAAGGTCTTGATTTTCAACCCATTATTATTCATAAACCAACTTGAATGTCCCTAGGTTTGTCTTATCAACGTAGAGGTTAGGCTTATTACACAACACTAAACTACCTTGGTTCACACAAACCCATAAGAAAGCACTTCCATTTAAAATTTACATATTAGATTCAATATTGAGGTTCACATACTCAAGGAGTCAATAGATATCTTTGAAGGACATCCAATAGTATTTATAAGCTTGTTTTAAGTTATAATCAATATTAGAATCATACCTAAGAAAGTTGGCAACACTATGTCCATTGACCAACATATGAAAATACAGACACAAATATAATTTTTCTAATAATATTCTTAATCTTCCAATTTCCTTTACCGTATGGTGCAACCTCATACTCTTATATTAGTTGAGTTCATAAATTAGATAATTTATTCATATTTGTCATTTATACTAAATATGACATCAATGGTCAATAGTAAGGTATCATGAGATGTTGCTTAACATGGTTACATAGGGTTTATCTCTTAACTCAGTCTCAACAATATTATCAAATTAAACAGTATTTGACTTTCATTTAGTATGCCATCATATAGCGGTTCAATATAGCTCTAATATCCTTCCTTTTTTCATATAATAATTCCCATATCAAGGTTATTATATTTAAGAGATTGATGGACATCGTGTAGTCCTATTATACCTTTACCCTCAAATCCAAAGTCGATTGTTGATAATATCAAGTTGTAACATTTAAAATATGTTTAATACGATGTGGTTCTAATACCACTAAATGAAATCATCATCCCTTAATTGTCATGCAATTATAGGCCAAAGCTCATATTAAGTAAGTCTATCTCCTAGTACATTCTATAAGAGACGGGTATAGTCATAATTTCAATCTAAAACTCTATCACCTTATTCCCTATAAAATATTAAAGCAAGAGCATACATTACCTTCCACTTTTATCTATTAAATCAAGTATGATAATCTTATAAGACCTCCTCCTAGACCTTGAAATATATAATAAACCTTGCTCTAAACATGCTCAACATTAGAGTCATAAATGTGCAACATTATATCCTTTATATCATCATATGAAGATGTATACTCGATTTTATAATTAATAGCATTCTTAACCCTTTGATTTCATTTACCTTGTGGTGTGACTTCATATTCATATTTAATAGCTTATTTTATAGGTTGGATAATATTTTCCCTCTTTTGATTTTACTAATCCTTATTGGTCAACAATAAGTGATTTGAATATAACAACAATGTTTTTGTAATCAACTCCTTTTATTGTGGTTAACTAATGGATCTAAAATGCAATAGATGCATGGTAAAAGCACAAAGTTGTGTCACATTTTATAAAGGAAATAGCTAACACTGATCCAACTTTTAAACTTGAATCACTAAAAAGTGGCATATATGTTTTAAATTTTGAAATGATGTAAACTAGTAAAATATGTATTTTTTTAATATATTTTATGTTTGTATTTTTTAAAAAAAATTAAAAATTATTTTAAACTAGTTTTTAATAAATAAACACTATAATTTTGTTGCTCATAAAATGATGAAAAATGAAGTTGCATGACACGTCAAACTTTTTATAGTAATTTTTTTTTTTCCTTTCAAATTTTTTTTGTGTATTAATAACTTAAATTTTAGTGCATGGATATTTTTTTTCCAATTTTGATAAATATATATTTTTAAATAAATATTAAAATACACATGAATCAAAAAATAGTTGTTTTCATCAAACATCAACATTCATATTAAATATTTATCTAAAATAAAAACAAAATTATTCCATCTTGAAATAGATTATTTTATCTAGTGCATCATTTTTTTATTTTTTTAAAATAAATTTTAGTATTTTTCCTTGGCATGGTAATCAACATAATATTTTATGCTGATAACCTATTTTTAGTAAAAATAAAAAATAAAAATAAGATAATAATTAAACTATTAAAATGAATATATTTTTGAATATATTTTTAAAAAAATGTTACTTACATTAGTAAGAGTTATTGAAACTTCAAGTTTTTCAAATAATTTTAATTTTTTAGTAAATTAGACTCAAATGGTGCTCCGTATATTTTTAGCCAACAATTTTAGTTGAAAAAGTTGTTGAAGTATCTAACTAGAATGAATCTTACTATATCATATGTTTGACCAAAATTGATTTTTAATTAAAACACTTAATTTCAGTTGTGTTGATAAATTGAGTGAAAGTGTCACACAACTTTGTGCTTTTACCCTGCATTATGCCCTCATACCAAGCCCATTAATAGGTCATTAGTTTCAAATTATCATAAATATTATGATACACATTGTATTCTAGTTGCCAATACCCTTAAGAAGTTTAATCCACGGTAACCATGAAAATATTATTTCTCTTTTCATTATTAGTAACACCATACAATCAGTGTAGGGACTTTTGTTGATGATTGAAAAATGACTCTGATTAAATCTCATTAATTTAGTCAAGGAACACATTTGCCCTCCCACGAGGTACTAATTGAAGGAAATTTATCTTAGAATAAAGCCATTCAAGGGAGAGTTGGTGCATAACTTATTTACTATCACTATTCATAGGTTTAGTGAAGGTTATGGCAATAGGAATGGCATTTGCTACTTTAGCATGCAACATTTATTCATTTTTGTTATGTCACGATGGATGTTTCAGCCCCCTTTAAGAACTCCAATTCAAGCGCATGAATGAGAATGCTAATTGCATATGCTTAAAGGTTTCTAAAGCCATTTTAGCAAACAATTTTATAACTTACCTTACCGCTAGGGCCCCTCAAGAGAGCACATTTTTGCCAAGCATTTTTTCAAACAAATCACATTCCCTGTTTATGTTTTCCATTTTACCAATTTATTCCTATCCTATATGTCAAAGCAGAGAGAGATACAATAACTCAATTACTAATATTTTCCCTACATTTGTGATATCTAAGGTCAAAATTCCATCGACACATTCCACAATCAATTTAGGAAGGAAAACAAAATCACTGGTTAAGGTTAAATACAATCCATGGCAAGTTGATGATTTTTCGTTCAAGCATTAATTACATATATTAATCGACATAATTTAATGGGTACCTGATCATATGGCTCCCCCTTCATTCCTTTCCCCACATTCCTGTTACTTCTGTGCACGTGGCTCTTGTTGACGGACAGAGTTCTCATAGAATTCTTCTATGCTTCTTGCTTTTATGTCACCCATAATTTGTTCACTTCTCTAGTTGCTACGCAGTCAAGGAGGATGTCGGCGATGGTTGTGAAATTCAACTTTCCATCTACCAATTGCTTTTTCTAGAAGGTTTCTCAAGCCTCTTTAACAAATCCATTTGTTCATATCTTGTAATTTGTGCATTCCCTGAGACCACGTTTTTCCTCTTCATTCTCTCTTCCTCATGTAGCTATCTTCCTTGTCTTTCCATTCCTCCTTCATCCTATAAACAAAATGCTTTCTAACAGAGGTCTAAAGGCTCTTAGCACAGCACCTTTTATCATCTTAGAAAGAACCGTGTTAACAGAGCAGATCCATCCATAGGAACCTTTTTTTGGAGTTCTTCCTAGAGGACGTTGATTCCCGCATGCCACATTTGGCTCAATATCGTTAACTAGTTTGCTTAGATTGTCCCATGCTCTCTCCCCTACCCACTCATATGTAGAATGAAACAATACAGATCTATGAAATAAGTTGAAACTAGTGTGGTATCCGTTAGCTCTTTCAATAGTCACCACCTCTAAGCCTGTCTTGGAATTGTTGCAGCTGCAGCCACGAGAGTTTTGCTTAGTTCAACTGTTTATGTGGTCCTCAGCCCGTTTCCAACTTACCATAATTATGTACTCAAACTTCATAATGTATCATAGTTACCAGTTGCAGTACTTTTTTTTTGGGACGGGGGGCGGTGGAAAAGTGGAGTTTCTGTTAATCCATTCTACCTTTGGATTTACTACACGAAATATAATTAGATTTACAACGCTTGATGGTTGACAGTTGCAGGGAGAGACATATTTCTTTATCTGAGGAGGCTTTGCAGTTGAATGCTTCTTGACTTTTGGTAGTATCTATTTATTACTTTTAGGTTTGCCTCTGCCTTGTGACATGTGTACTGATATGTCCTGCCCTTACTTTTAGAATTAGAATAATATACACAACTATGAATAGAAGGTTTGTTTCAACAAATTAAAAAACATAATAACTAAACAACCACATTTTAGGCAGAAAATTATCAATGCAAGGGCCAGAAAGTTTGCAATGACAGCATGAATTTATGGGAATCAATGTAAGCAGAGTTTGAATCTGATATCTATGTGAAGAGAGTTGTAACACAATATCTTTGTTAAAAACCTGTTAAATCTTTTAAAGTGTACTTATTAAAAAAGCATACATGGACTGGTCAAGGGATTCTTGATCTATGATGAAAAGAACTCACCAAAAATCAAATCTTTTCATTGTCTTACTCATTGCATTAGCCTTACCCATTACATTAGCCTTACCCCACAAAGGATAAAGCTGGGATTATGCACGACCAGAATTTGGGATTACACCTTTTTATTTTCACTGAGCATCTGATGAGCCTTTTAGACACAGCTTATTTGCACTCTCATTAATGTCTTCATGGATATCAAGTACCACATCCCGTTCTAAGTACCGTTCGTTCGTACCCATGTTAAAAACTAGAAGTCAGATACAACCAACATTATTTTTTCATGGAATTCATTGCATGACTGGTCACTTCCTCAAATTAAAAGCCCAAACAAACCCATGATAGAAGATCATCACATACAACGTAGGTCTTTTGCCTGCCCACCCTAGGTCTTAACTAGTTGACCTAGCTCGACATTGAACAAATTCAAATCAAGAAAGTTACGATTCGATTTTGGCAAATTCAATTTTCTTCTTCCCATCAAGTTTGGCAGAAAAGAAATGCCGGATATAATCTGCACGAATGAATCTTCTGTATTTACAGGGATGCAGCTCATCTATGAGCTCAGGAGCAGGGCCCACTTCTGTTTCCTTACCTGGACCACAAAACATGGCAATGGAGATTCGATCTCTATCAATGTTTGTGACAGCTCTGTGCTCAATGCTCTTATATATTCCATTGCTTATTACCTAAACCAATACACAAAAATAAGATTTAGATTTGATATCGATCTGGTGGTATCAAACATTAATCCCCATTAGTTAAACCAGGGTAATAAATCATCAAGAATGGAGTGTGAAGAATTTTGTTTAACACTTGAAATCTTAAATCCAGATAATCATTCATAGCTTGTATGAAAAAGTTCAAAACTATACACCCATAGAACAGTTTTTTGAAACAAGTTAACATACTTTGAAAAGTCGTACAGATTGATTTGGCCTAAATACTGCTAAAATATATCATCATTACCTCAAGCATATCCCCAATATTGATAACCAAGGCACCAGGGATGGGTTGAACGGGAATCCACTGGCCATCCTTACAGATCTGTAGTCCCACTGTTTCATCATCCTGTAGCACCAGTGTCAAACCATTTCCATCTGAATGAGGGCTTATGCCTAAAACCAGATCTGGTCTGGGGCAGGGTGGGTAGTAATTCAATCGCATCATCTGTGCCATTTTCCCGCACATGTTAATGAAACAGTCTGGTTTTAACCCAACATTCTCTGACAAAAGGCAAAGGACTTTATGGCCAAGCTTTTGAATTTCAACGGCGTATTGATCCACGGTTTCTCTGCAACACACAGGCGGCACAATCAGATCAAAATAGTAATGATATAAGTTAGATGGATTGGAAGAGGCAGACATACCAAGCAATTCTTTTGAAATGAACAAGAAAAAGGGAATTGAAGCATATATGATTTACATACATTTAGCCATTAGAGACTTAGTGTACAGCAAAAGAGTGAAACAAGACTTTACGTGGCATAATAAAAAATTTGGATTTTGATTGTGTAACAATTTTTTATCATCAACATTTCGGATCATACTCCATTATCCATCATCGGGATCAGTTAGAGTCAGATAAAAGAATGCAGTATAATCCAAAATATTGACGATAAAAGATGCCACACAGTCAAAATCCAGAAGTTTTACTATACTGATGCCATGAATTGTGAAAATTTCATGGTTTTAACTTTACATGTGATCAATTCAATGGCATTTTATCAACATAAGATCAATAAATTGATCAACCACATTGGCTGAATTCAAGCATTTAATTTTATGGAAAGAGGGAAAAGTTGAGCATGAGACGGATGCGATACTGCATTGTCTTGTGAACTAAGAAGCCAATAAAACACATTAATGGAAGATAAGCGTCTACTTATTATGTTATTTGCAACTGCATTCCAGTCTAAACATCACCAGTTGAAACAAGATTATTAACCTCTGAAACAATTTAGAGAGGTTTCTTAGGCCAACTGACAGCTTGTGTAGAAATTTTATCTAAGAAACCTTCTGCTGATACTGTTAGATGCGTTGTTCTTAAAAGCTGGGGCGGTGAACCTAAAATTTTATGTTACAAATTTCACATGATTGATCAACTTTAATTCAAGTTGAAATTTACTCAGCACCAGTTTTGGAGATAGTCGTTGTGATCCCCTAGATAGCACAATTAGCTGAGTTTTCGCTACCAATTGTAGGGTACAATATGTATATCATCTAAAAATAGATTTGGTGTATATGTCAACTAAATTACTTTTAATCATATATAAAGATGTCAGGATCTTATGAATCCCTGACTCAACAAATGTATAGGTACCTGAAGTCCACTGGCTTTGTTGGCCAAAGATTCATTTTTCTATTCTCTGGAGGTAGAGTTGTCAAGTACACAGTATCTGCCCAGTCCAATATTTGATCATCTGAGGCTACAAAGCTCTGACCATAGCCTTCAAGCTCTTGCACTTCGTACTTGAGCTTTTCTTCCAAAAGTAGTTGAATGAAATCCCTCACAATTCCCTTCATTCTTTCCATCAGAGACAAAGGAATTCCATGATTCACAGCCTGTCGTAAAGACATACATAACATCTTAGAAAAGTAAGCAACTTAGGAGGGCATAGATAATTTTGAAAACCATCCCATCATAAGGGTAATGCCATTATAATTTCTAATAAATAGCTAAAAAATTACTAGTATGTCACATCACATAGTAACAAGCACAACTGTATCCTACAAAAGAAACTACAGCAACTCCCATAGCCTACTTAGCAAGGTTGCCCTGTTGTAAGTGTTTTCTTGGGGTTACTTGAAGCAAATATAAGATGGGTCATTTAAAAGAAACGCCCTGACACTAAAACCACCTCTAGTGTTGGTACAAAACAGGGGAACGATGTAAAACATCCGCCTCCAAAACTAAAATATAGAAAGGACCTATAATGCAGGACACTGTAATGATCCCGATTTTCGGTACATGCTACAAACTAATACACTGCATCGAGACTTCAAAATCATTTTTTCAGATTGCTAAAGCCCTTGTTATGTAAACTACTACTTTCTGTTCAGAAAAGAAAAAAAAAAACCTACTAATTGTTAGTTTATTACTTGATTTATAATCAATTATGATGTGCACACCTGAAAAAATCCCCATTGCTGGCATGCAATACCTAATTTTTCCAGTTCCTTTTGCCTGCAGCGATCCGAATCTCTCGAAAACATTTCCATATCAATTATGGGGATGTCCAAGTGATGAAGAGGAAAGGCATTTGAGCGCTCTTTCTCTGATCTGATATACCTTTGAGGAAGGCTGTGAAGGTTCCGAGATGCCAATTCCTGAACAATGGGAACTGAAAACCTTTTGGAAGTTCCAGATGGATTACATACCAGGGCTGAATTATACATGGTATTTTTTTAATCTAAACAAGCTACCTACTTGCTTCTGCCCTTCTGAGTTCTAATTTCTAACACTGCACTCTCAGAAAAAGAAAATATGGAAGTGGGTAAAATAGAGATCCTCCCACAAGATTGCAGATATTATGTACAGTGCTGAAGGCAGGTGCGTGTGCGTGTCAAAATGTTTGTAAAGATCATCAGGAGTGGCCCCACGGAGAGGATGACTGCGACTGTTTTTTGTCCCATCACGTTTCACCTCTAAGAAGGTAAAGTTAGCTGTTACTGTAGAATTTTTATTTGGAAATAAGATTAGCTAGGGATTTTGAGCAGCGAGACTTGGGGAGCTTTTCATTAGTATAATTAGGGCATGTCCCCATGCAGCTGCACTGCTTATTTTGGCTAGCAGTCACTGCTTATTTTGATAAGCAGCCACTGCTTAGCTGGTGGTCCCATGAACATTTTATTTTGCTGCTTATTTTTAAGCAGTCAACATAAATTTGAATTTATAATAGTTAATAATAATTTCTGCAATTAAAAATTCAAAAGAAAAAATACAAAGAGATATTAAAAAAGAGGGAAAGAAATTAGTGGAGCCATGTGGCATCTTTGAAATTATGCAGCTGTTGCTTATTTCTGGCCCCCTTCTTTTTTCAACAGCTTATTTTCAATTCTTAAGCAGTGGCTGTTTAAAAAGATTCCAAATTATCCTTCTTGCGGGATAATTTATTTTTGCAGCATAGAACCTCCATTTAGCTTAATTTGGTTAAATTTAAAAGCGAGAAAACATATAAGTAGGCGCATGAGAGGGGGTTGGTATTAACATTTAGAAGTGTGGGGTTGATAAGTATAAATATTTTTAGTCTCTTTAATCAAGCATTTTTCTTTTTCTATATATGTTATTATTTATAGTGTTTGGGTAATAGAGTTATAAATATTTGTAATTATTGATTATTTGATAGTATTTTTAGGTGTTGTTAGTTTTAAAAAAAATTATGAGTGATAATTGAAGAGATTTTTAATGATTTAATAAGAAAGAACCAACTTTAAAGACATTTTAATTTACTTAGATCAAAGATCAATTCTAAAGATAGTAAGAATGACACAGTAAATATCAGCCATAAAAGGACAAATTCAACCATCCATGTCACATACCCAATTTGTATTCACAAAGCCTTGTATATCCAATGTCTTATTCACAATACCATGAGAATGCAAATAGTAATTAGAAATCCCCTACAAAAATCTGAAAACTCTCTTAACATAATGTCACATCCCCTAGGAACCTCTTTATTTTTCTACAAGACCCCTAGCCTTATTGTAATTTGAACTAGGGGTGGAACTTGTGATCGTAATATGTTATTGGACCTACGTATGTGTATATGCATGGTATTGTGAATTGTTGATTACTTTTATTATGAATATGACTAAATAGTTGTGCTATACATTAAATTTAATGCATTGTTTATGTTTTCGACTAACCTCATACTAATGTTGGAATAGTGGAATTATGCAAGGAATATGGTTGATTGCAAGTACCCAGGATGCAAGGTGAGGTAATTCCCATGGTTCTCTAAAGAGAGACATGTAGATTGCAATGCCAACCTTTCATCAATACCTTTTCTTCAACATTTTTTTCAAACATAGGTTCACCTAACAGGGTAGAATAGGTGGTTTGAAATTTAAATATTAATAGATCGACTCTATGGGGATTTGTCTAAATCCTTATGTCCAACCCTAAGAACCTATGCACCTTTTCAATTGTAATTCTTCACTCATTTTCGATTATGTTTTGGGTGCACTACTATAACCCAATTAAGTTTCAACCAACCTTAGGTATCAAATAGTATTGAATTTATTAAAATATAAATGAATATGTTAATATATAAATACATAATAAACATATCCAATGGGGACATAATACAAGAATATTAATTAATCATTAATCTTATCAAGGAATTAATCATTCATTCTAAGTCATCAACCCTTTTGAGAGAGTTAAGCAAA
>VDFB02319715.1:0-12615 GCA_007258455.2 Sequoia sempervirens
AGAGGGTATTCCATTATGTTGATCTTTACATTAAGGATGGTGAGATGAGCGATAGGGAGATTTGATGATCTCCCATTGGTTTTGGAATTTTTTTTTTGTGGTTTCCTTATTCCAGATCATTGGTCTAGATGATTTTATGTTGGTTGGGGATGTGTCCTAGAGACAATTTTATCAGATAGTGTTGTGTTTTCCTTGCTTCCATTTGTTTTGGCTCATTTATATCATTATATGTACTAGGTTGTTTATTGGAATGCTACTAGCTTATCATGTGGAGTCACTTTGCTACATGTTTGGGCATGGGAGCATATCACCATCATTCATCCTTTGGGATATGTTCCTTGATGGATTGTTTTTCCATATGTGTATATCTATGAAGTTGCTTTGAAAAATCATCACTTAGGTGACTTGGATTACTGGAGATGATGTATTGACAATATGGATTAAATTTTATATTCTTATGTCATCTTTGATGGTATGTTAGATATTATTTTGCATATGGATTTTGAATACTTTTTTTCATAGATTTATCTATTTAGGTGTGTAATCAAGGGTTTTCTTTAGATTAGGAGAGTTAGCAATAAATAATAAATAATAAATGAAATCCAAAGATTTTACGAAACACAAAGGAAGTAAATGAAAGAATAATTATACCTGATTGTTGAAACTCACGTGGAATCTAGCTAATATTGTCATGGCCTAACCTAGGATCATGCTTTTCTGATGTGTGTTTGGTTACTTTTTTTTTAAAACGCTGTGTTTGTCAAGTGTTTTCTGGTTTTACCAAGTTCAAAACAAAACATTCACCAAACAGATCGAAACTTCCATCAAAATGACAAGAAAATCACTTTGAAACAAACTGTCATATTTGTCAAACCGCAACTAATTTTCTGCAACACAACTGCTCTGCTAAACCGCATTTGAAACTTAGAACACCGCATCTATAGGCATTGCGACGCATCTATCAACTTAAAAGCCACATATGATAAATCGAGTCGCATTTGACAGTCTAAAAGCCGCAATTGCAAAACTAAACCGCATTTGCTAAACTGTGACGCATTTGCCAACTGTGACGCATTTGCCTGTCAAAATTTTAAACTTCACAGTCGAAACCTGAGGTCTTCAAATTGTCAACCATTTGTCAAACACTGTCATCAAGAAGATTCTGTCAGAAACCAAACTTGATATTGCTCAAAGTCTTGTCTATTAGCTTGCATTAGTCACCATAGGTTCATACCTCATTCCTTTTAGTTTCATACATTCAACATTACGTTGTCCCTAGGTTCATATTTTGCGTACGTAGGATTAGGAAAATCTTAAGCACACTTTGCAAAGTCATTGTTTTCAAAATTAGACCCTCTTGGACCAAGTTATCAAATCACCCTTTTAGTCATTGTCCTTTTTTGTGAGATTTCTTCCAACTCAAAAGTCTAGTTAGGAAGACTCACTAGTCATTTCCAACGAAGTCCTTTAGCAGTCAAAATCGAAAACAAAGTTCGAGTTTAGAGGTGCTTAGATAACCTTATCTTACATGGCATAGAAATTGCATATCCTTATTCACAAAAAAATCCAAAAACATTAGTCATTCTAGTTTTCATCTTGAACCTTAGACTTCACATAGTGTCATACTTGCATTTAAGTTGTCATTCCTATTTGAGCAATCTCATTTATGGTTGAAACCAAACCTCAAAAACAAAAGAGACAAATGGAAAACTTTAGGCAAGACCCCCCATTTACTATCAACAATCCTCCATATGACTCAAACTGGACCTTGTACGATCCATTTACCAATCTAGACAATCAACCTCCAACAACAACGCAATCCTCGTCAAACAGTACATTCGAACTCTACTTGCAAAGAGATGAAAATGGTCAACTACTTCAGGAAAACATAGAGGCATTGACACAAGACCCAGAGGCCTATCAGCTTGTTGAAACAATAGCTCGTCAGGATAGAGACAGATTCGTAGCTATGCTCTTGAGTGAAGGAGCTAAGTTACCACCAGGATTTGATGCCAACACGCTAAATTTGACACTTCATGACCCTAATGCCAATAACGCACATAACATGTCACACAGTGGTCAACTTCTAAATACTACGAACAATACTTCCTTTGGGACCACAACAACAATACATACCATGCCCAACATCCCAAACATCTTGAACACAATAAATGCTACATCTATTGGGGGATCACAATCATCCACAACATCCACAACACTACCCCAATCGGATGGAACCACTCTTGGCTCCTCAACAATGTGGGAAAATTATTCCAATCCTCTTTTTACCACGATAGTAAATACCACGGGGGCATCATCAAGTCACCATAATCCCCCCTTGACAACTACATCTACTACCATGAACACAACTTCGACAAATCTGTTCAGTAGTAATTCACAAAATCCTTTGGGAGGAGCCACAGGACGTATCATTATTAAAGGACAACAACAAAATAGTCAAATGTCATTACCTCCCAAGGTACAAACACAAACGTCCCCCTTGTACAAAACCAACAATTTACACAAGGTGGCCAAATAACACAACCCATGACATCATTGACATACCATAACACGCATGGTCACAACGTCCCCCAAATAATGACACACATGGTTGGGGGACACATCCCAACATACTCATCCAACATTCATACTCATCAACATGCACCAAATCATAACTTCCAATACCAACAACACACGTCATACGTACCGCAACAATCCGTACCACCACAATACACCAACATTCACGCACACCAGACAGGAACACATGGTGTACCAGGCAATCCAACATACGGAAACGTAAACGACCCTACCATAGATGAACTCAAAGCAAGAATGAGGGATATGGAGAAAACTATGCAAAACATGTACATTTCAGGCAGGAAATCAGAAATATCGTATGACCTGGATGTATACCCATTTGACACGAACTTATATATGCCTGCATTTCCACCAGGATATGTGTCACCCAACTTCACAAAATATAGAGGCAAGACAAATCCCATTGAACATGTCCATGAGTTCGCAACCAACTGTATGGATATCGCCTACGAACCAACATACTTGATGAGACTTTTTTCCAAAAGTTTGGCGGGTCAAGCCCTTGAATGGTTTTCAATGCAAAAAGATATCCAGACATGGGATGAGCTCAAACGAAAATTCATAAGAAATTACACGTACAACATTGACATGGATACCTCTATCACTAGCTTGTGCAATCTCACGCAAGAAGACTCTGGTGAGACATTTATTCCATTCTTTCAAAAATGGAGAAGCCTTGCAAGTCGATGTCACATTGACATTCTTGAAAGGGAAAAAGTCGACATGTTCGTCCAAACACTTCTAGGACCCCTAAAATTCGCATTGCAAATACATTATTGCACAAACTTCACAGAATTGGTTGAAAAGGGAGTCCAGATTGAGAAAGCCCTTATCGCAAAGGGAGAACTGAGATATGGTTCCAAAAACATGAACGTCAATCCACCAGCTGACAAAAACAAATATTGGGTTAAGAATAAGCATGTTACAGATGATGGTGTTGTTGATGCCAAGACTGCAAATACTCTAGGTCCCGTATTAGCCCTGAAAGGGGTTCAACAACAAAACAGACCAACAACAACATTGACACCTCCTTCCAATACTTTTTCAAACAACCAAAGTGGTCAAAATAGTCAAGGGCAATATCGTCAAATGAGACAATTTCCTAGGGGTCGCACATACACCCATTTGGGTGAACCCATTGAAGAAGTCCTTAAGAAATGCATTCAGCATGGGGTCATCACACTTCTGAAAATCAAACCATATGACCTAGGACAATTCAAACCAACATGGTGGAATGACAATGCACTTTGCGAATACCATCGAGCCAAAGGGCATACAACCTCTAACTGTCGACAATTGAAAAACCTAATTCAAGATCTTATCGAAAATCGCACAATCGAAGTAGGTGGATCACAATTCACCTCCAATGCAGATCATACTATCCACAAGAATCCACTGCAGGATCATGGTTCTCATAATGCGTCCACGTCAGGCTCACAGAATCAAGCTAACTTTGCCCGAGTCAAGTACGATTATTCTAGTGGACCAATTATAAATAATGTCCGAACTGAAGATGAGTACATCAATACCATTATGGTCAAGAGAGCACCCCAGTGTAATGCTACTACTCGCAGTGGCAAGATCACTATAGCTGGTCCACCTCCCCCTAGGCAAGCCAAAATCACAATACCGGGCCCATCGGCTAAACAATCACAACCTGCTTCATCGGCTAAACAGCCAAAACCTGTCTCAACCCCACAACAGTGGAAACCCAAAAGTCAGTTCAACCTCATTGACCAACTAGGAAAGACTCCCGCACAAATATCTATCCTTGAGCTGCTTTCGTATCTCTCCTGCGCACAAAGAAATCCTAGACAAAACTCTCCTAGAGTCGTCGGTCCCTAAGGACATCGATGTCAATCAGTTTGAAACTATGGTGGGATATCTCACCACGCCACACCACGTCACCTTCTCGGATCAAGACTACTCATCACATAAAACCAACCACAATGACACCTTACACATAGAAACTTTTGTCCACAAGCACAAAGTTAGACGGGTTTTAGTAGATGGCGGAGCAGGATTGAATATATGCTCCCTCAAATTGGTTAAAGCTCTAGGGTTCTCTGATGCGTGCGTAGACCCAACAAAAAGCATAGTGATCAAAGCATACGATGACGAGGAACGCTCTTCAAGGGGTGTTATCTCTCTCCCTATCAGAGTGGGACCGGTCATTGTAGACACAACCTGCCAGGTCCTGGATTTGGAACTACCATATAACATTTTACTTGGCCGTCCATGGATCCACGCTTTAAAAGCCGTTCCATCTACATACCATCAATGCCTCAAGTTTCCTTTTGATGGTACAGAAGTCACCATATACGGAGACCCTGACCCTTTCCAATATTGTACCAACTTAAGGGGTATCTCCAAAAACCGGGTACCTATTAACCGAGAAGCCCCTGGCTCCTCGTCATCCAAATATATCGACCCTTCCACACTCACGTCATCTTCCACATCCGCTCCATCCACGTCTTCCGCGACACCGCCACCTTCCACCAGCTCTAAGACTGAATCCACTGTAAAAATCCAGGACCTTGGTTGTGGAGAATTCAAACTGCATACAACATACAGCATAACAACAATGCCCAGGTCTCCCAAGGACTATGGTCAGCCATGTTTCAGAATGGAACCTCAGGAAACCTTCAAAGTTCCACCGAATATAGTTTTCATCAAGTGGGGAGACATGAGTGAGGAAGACCTTGCTGACATCACAGGATGGATCTATAAGGATACTGTCACATTACCCCCATTACCAGTTCAAATATATGGCAAAGGTTATGACTTCATGAAGGCTAAAGGCTACGATGGTACTAGTGGCCTAGGAAAAGACAAAACTGGCCGAAGTGAACCCATAGAAACTTTTCAAATTTCGAAGTATCTTGGATTAGGGTTTGGATCACTTGCCAATGATGATCGACGTACTTCTGGACTTTCAAATGAGCGAGTACATGCTTCGAAAAGTGTCGAGACTACTAGGGAAACCCTAACCGAAACTGACTCCCACGAGTGGGAATTTGGCTCAGAATGATCCCTCAGTGACTGTTGTCTTGATGATTTGTTTGTCGAACCAGGGGAACTGACCTCTGAACAACGATTTTGGAAAACATTCAAAATTGAATAGACACCAAATAGTCAAAGTCCCACTACCACCTCCCAGGACGTACAACACCCATCATCTGAGGTATCAGACGACATTGACAACTAGGGCTCTACAACCTTCACTCCCTATTTTGACAACAAATATGACACTAGTGAAGGAGAATATTGGATAGAGTCTGATGTCGAGTTGGATGATGATAACCTCATTTACAACATTGTTGAATCCATCTGCATGATGTCTGCATCCTCACCCCAATTCACTAACCTCGACGATGGCATCTCCTTAGTTTACCCTAAATTAGTTGATTGGGACCAACAAGGACCGCCAGTTCTGGACACATTTCAGAATGATGAGGCAATAGCTGAATTCATGGGATTACGAGAAGGCATACCCAGTGGGGACCACAAATCTAGATTTTCCATTGATGTAGACTGCACGGCATACTTCGGTGAGACTGTTCAGTCCTCTAGTCGCAAAAGTAAAAATAAAGTAAAAAATGAAACGTCTCTAGGTGAAAACCGAAAGACACCTCTTGACGATAAAATAGTAAAAATAAAGGATGAATCTGCGGGTGAAAACCTCTCTAAGGTGCCCAAAGATGGAGGACTGGACTTTCTCCCCGTACAATAGGAGAAATCAGCCATGCTTATTGAGGACACAATAGAGGATAATATTTCAACTGCAGAAGACCCCAAGATGGTCCTATTTGCTGCATCATTGACTAATGAAGAGAAACCCGAATTTCATAAATTCTTTGCAGAACGGAAAATCAACTTTGCATGGTCTTACGTGGACATGCTAGGATTGGACCCCAAACTGGTTCTGCATCATTTGCCATTATTACCCAATGCTAAACCAGTCAAGCAGAAGTTGCGCAAAATGCATCCCCAAGTTGCTCTATTGGTCAAGGCCGAATTAAAGAAATTACTGGATGTCAGATTCATAAGGTCTATAGATTATGCTGAATGGATTTCCAACCTAGTGCCGGTGACAAAACCCAATGGACTGATTCGGGTATGCACAGAATTTCAGGATCTGAATAAAGCATGTCCAAAGGATGACTTTCCTTTGCCCAACATTGACATCATAGTTGACCTAATTGTAGGATATGAGATGCTATCCCTCATGGATGGTTTCTCCGACTATAATTAGATCCACATTGCTCCTGAGGATCAGCACAAAATGACATTTACTTGTCCATGGGGTACATACTGTTGGAACGTCATGCCCTTTGGTCTCAAAAATGCAGGTGCCACATATCAAAGGGCTATGACCACGATCTTCCATGACATGATGCACAAAATAATGGAGGATTATATAGATGACCTCTTGGCCAAATCAGCAACAAGGAAAGACCATTTGAGGGTACTCGACATAATTTTCAAGAGACTTGAAGAGTACAAAGTTTGGCTAAACCCTAAGAAGTGTGTTTTTGGGGTCACCTCAGGTAAACTATTGGGATACATAGTTTCCCGAAGAGGCATAGAGGTCGATCCGGCAAAGGTCAAAGCAATTATAGACATGCCTCTGCCTAGAGGGATCAGTGAACTCAGAACTCTGCAAGGTAGAGTATAATCTATTCGTCGTTTCATAGCCCAATTGGCAGATAAGTGCCATCCGTTCCAGTACCTGTTGCGCAAAAGTGTCCCCTTTGTATGGACGGATAAATGTCAAGAGGCCTTCCAACAAATAAAAGATTACCTACTATCAACACCAGTACTCATGCCGCCCATTCATGGAAAGTCGTTGATTCTATACATCTCCACTACTAGTTCAGCATTGGGGGCATTGCTGGCCCAAAACGATCACGAAGGAAAAGAAAGAGCAATCTATTACATCAGCCGCACACTGATAGGCTATGAGTTGAGCTACACATACATTGAATGTGCATGCCTCGCTGTTGTCTTTGCATCCCAAAAACTAAGACACTATATGCTCAGTCATCAGACACAACTGGTTGCCAAGATTGATCCATTGAAATATCTACTAAGTCGAGCAGCATTAACAGGCCGGTTGGCAAAATGGGTCATGATCCTAAGCGAGTATGACATACAGTATGTTGAGCGCAATAAAAGGGAAAGTAATAGCAGATCAACTAGTAGATGCACCGATTCAAGCCACTCATCCATTAGTAACTGATTTTCCTGATGAGTCCATTTTTCATGCGAAACCGGCATCACCATGGAAACTGTATTTTGATGGGTCTCATACTGGTCATGGCTCAGGCGCTGGAATCTTGTTTATCACACCACATGGGGATTCAATTCCTAAATCATTCAGGATCGCTTTCCCTTGTACAAATAACATTGCCGAATATGAAGCACTAGTCACAGGTCTCAAGTTGGCAATCAAATGGAAAATTCAGACATTACTTGTATTCAGGGATTCCCAGCTCGTGATCAACCAAGTGAATGATGACTATGAAACAAAGGATGAGAAGTTGCTTCCCTACAAGAGGATGGTGGACAGTTTCCTGACATACTTTCAATCGATTTCTTTTGAACAAATCCCCAGGGTACAGAATAAGGCAGCTGACGCAATGGCTACTATCAGTTCTCTTCTGGACATCCCTAAAAATGTGTCACAATTTGAGTTCTTAGTAGAACAGCTTTTGGTACCGGCATATGATATCCCAGAATCAAGAAATGGTTTGCGGACTTGTTGGTCCCAACTCTCCTTGGTATTAGGACATTTACGAATACCTAAAATCTCAAACCCTTCCACTAAACCTGTCCAATAACCAAAGGAAGTCCTTCATTAGAAAATCTGCAAGGTATGCCATTGTCAGTGACACCCTATACCACTGTAGTTTTGATGATACCCTCCTTAGATGTCTTGACACCGATGAAGCATGTACGACCTTACGAGAAGTGCACGATGGTATATGCGGATCTCATTCGAGTGGTCCTACGCTAGCTAAGAAACTAACGAGACTTGGGTATTATTGGCCGACAATGGAAAAAGATGCAATTGAATATGTTAGGACTTGTCGCAAATGTCAAATACACAGTGACCTGGTCCATGCTCCAGCGCAGGAACTTCGGCCCATCACTTCTCCGTGGCCCTTTGCTCAATGGGGACTCGACCTCATGGGTAAGATTCATCCAACCTCATCCAACGGCCATAAATTCATTATTACCGCCACTGAGTATTTCACAAAGTGGATTGAAGCCATCCCATTGACATATATTACTGGCAAACAAATATCAAAGTTCATCCTTAATTACATCATTTGCCGGTATGGCCTTCCACAGTCCATCATCACTGACAACGGATGTCCGTTCAAAAACCAAGACTTACGTGAGTTATGTGAGCGATTCCATATCCAACACCACTTTTCATCTCCATACTACCCACAAGGAAATGGCCAAGCTGAGGCGTCGAATAAAACCATTGTCAAGATTCTCAAAAAGACTATCAATGACGCTGGTCGTGACTGGCACATACAACTTAACCCTGCTCTATGGGCTTATCAAACTAGCATTCGTACGCCTACAGGGGCCACCCCATTCGCCCTAGTCTTTGGTGCCGAAGCCATCTTACCCATTGAGGTCGAAATTCCTTCGCTACGAGTCTCCTTGA
Organism: Sequoia sempervirens; assembly: GCA_007258455.2. Lineage (NCBI taxonomy): Eukaryota > Viridiplantae > Streptophyta > Pinopsida > Cupressales > Cupressaceae > Sequoia > Sequoia sempervirens. The sequence continues at coordinate 9,284 of VDFB02319715.1, forward strand.
AGGGTCTTACTAATGAAGAGGACTACTGACAATCACGCTTGCATGAGCTAGAAATGCTGGAGGAAAGAAGACAAAACTCACTGAATCATCTCCAAGCATATCAAAACCGCCTTTGTCGCAGCTACAATAAAAAGGTTATGGTTAGAAAGTTTGACATCAGCGACCTAGTTCTAATGCAGAACCCCAAGAACCAAGCAGACAGAGAAAAGCCAGGAAAATTTGAACCAAACTGGCTAGGTCCCTATATTATCATATCTTCTTTTGGTTCCGGTGCTTATCAATTGGCAACTCCAGATGGGAACAGTTGACAGAACCCATCAACAGTTTACATCTCCGAAAGTTCTACGCATAGCATCAGAGGATGGAGCTGAAAGTCATAAAATACAAAAAAATTAAAAAATGATCAAAATCGTTACCTTGATGAAAACCTGGCAAACAGGCGTCTTGGTGACACCAAAAAAAAAAATTCCAAAAAATCATGAAAATAGTAAAGAGAAAAATGATTCGTTCAATAGTGAAAACCTGGCAAACAGGCGCCATGCGTAATCAATCATTGCTCTGCCATCTACTGTCACTTTGTCTAACTTGGCCTAGGATGAAAGGTATCTTTGCCACTATTCCGCAAATCGCCACCACATCCTACCCGACCTGTCATAGTAGCTAAATGATTGACATCAAGTCCTGACGACTGTCCGTCTAACAAGTCAGCAACATCCTGTCCTTATCCCTTGCAAGTGGCCAAGTCTTAGACCTGACTGGGGGAAAAATGTTTATCATGCAACTACAGTGGATGTCATGTATGATCACAAAAACATCGCAAAAAGTCCTGAAAAAAGACAAACATCACAAAAAGTCCTTAAAAAAGACCAAAAAACATCGCAAAAAGTCTTAAAAAAAAGATAAAAACATCATAAAAAGTCCTGAAAAAAGCCAAGAATATCGCAAAAAGTCCTGAAAAAAGCCAAAAACATCGCAAAATGTCTTGAAAAAAGACAAAAACATCGCAAAAAGTCCTAAAAAAAGACAAAAACATCATAAAAAGTCCTAAAAAAAGACCTAAAATCATAAAAAGTCTTGAAAAAAGACCAAAAACATTGGCAAAATGTCCTTAAAAAAGACAAAAACATCGCAAAATGTCATAAAAAAAGACAAAATCATCACAAAATGTCTTGAAAAAAGACCTAAAAATCATAAAACGTCCTGAAGAAAACCAAACAAAGCATTAGACTGCTCGAAGCACGCAAGCGCAGTGTTATCTCTTGTCAAAATCAATCAGGTCGATCAGTCCTTGTCATCTGTCTGAACTACATTGTCTCTGCACATTTGCTACGTAGGCAAGACTCATACTTGAGTCCCCGAGACATTAGGTCAGTCCTTTAGGTTTGTCAAAATAAAATCTTGACGCAATCTTTGGTCATCAAGACAAAGTCATTGGTCGTGTCGAACTACGAGGTCTCTGAGTGTATGACGTAGGCAAGGCCATCTATCGATGAGCCCCCGAGGCTGCACTAGGTCAGTCCATTAGGGTTCATGGCACTACACTAGCACACACGTCAAAAAGGATCTTCAAGGAAACATAAACATTTCTCAAACGAACGAAACTCATCAAGAAAATGTCGGCAATCATTTATCGCAACATGACAAAACTCATCGGCATATAGTCAAACAGAAGTCAAACTCGGTCAAAGCAAGTCAAATCATCATAAACCGGTCAAACTGTCAAATTTTGGTTATTCTTCATATGAGTCCTTCTGAATGATAACCTCTATCATTTACGCCTTAGGATGTCTCCTTCCTAGGCATCGTCATCGTCATTTGACATTTTGAGTGATCCTCTTGACATCTAAAGATCACTCTTCATGACATCAGTATTCTTCAGATGTGTCCTTCTGGAGAACGAACTCTGTCATTTATGCCTTAGGATGTGTCCTTCCTAGGCATCATCATTAGTTCGAGGGACCCCTTACGACCATTAGGGATCAAATCCTCTCGGCATCAACATTATTCAGGATGTGTCCTTCCTGAATTCACCAAGTCTCGACATTTTTCAAAGGTAATCAAAACTTTATACATTTAGACACCTCGACATTATCAATCATGGCATCTTGACATCAGAACAATGGATATCCAGACGCACTTGGCAACACTTGACAATTGTCTTTTGATCTTTTATCATGTTATTAGTTTTTCAGCGAGATCCCACTAAGTAGGATTTAGAGAAGCAGCGACGTAGCATGACAATTGACATGCATGACTACTAGTTTCTCAGCGAGGTCCTGATTTTGGGATTTAGAAAAACAACGGCATATCGTGGTAAGGGCTCTTTCTTTCTGTATTTTGACAATCATGTTACTAGTTTCTCAAGGATGTCCTGAAAACAGGATTTAGAGAAGCAGCGACGTTTCATGATTTGTCCTTGTCTTTTTTCTGCATGTGGTTGATTATGACAACAAGACTGGGGCAATCACGCTCGTAGTATGAGTCATGATCATCCTTGTCTGTGACTGTTTGTCTTAGGTAATGGTACGACCTTGCACGCCTTGATCTATGTCATATCATGGTGTTTGTTGGCCATTACAACAGTTTGCCCAATGATGATTAAGAGAAATAAATATTAAAAGTCCTACAGTAAAGTTTTGAAGGATTTGGTCTAGGAATTAACATGCATTTTCATAGGTCTCATGTCTTCTCTTCTTCGATCTGGTCATCTTCTCTCATCAGCTTCATCGTCTTCTCTCGTCCATCCAGCGATGATATCCTGTGACATCAAAAAACATAAGTGCATACATGATCATATACATTGCATTAGGTTCATACATACATCATCCATGGCATTAAATCATATACATAATCATAGGCATTGCATTAACATGATCATCAACATTGCATCTCTTACATAAATACATCATGCACATCATTAACATAATCATATAAATAAGCATTGCATCATCATGACATCTAAAATCACAAATAGGCATCATAGGACATACATGGAATCATAAGTCATACATCATACATGTCATAATACATAAAGCAAAAGCATCATATAACACATGTAGGCCACATCAAAACTGCATCACCATATAGAATCATCTCAAAAAGGTACAATGTCACAGGATAGAGTCAACGGATATCCCAAAAATGGAGCTCGCAGGCTCAATAATATACATAGTGTGTCAAAATACAAGTATGCCCCTAAGGTAGGCTCTCATCATCCCCTCGAGGTGAGGAATGTGGTGGCCGAGGCCCTGTCACTGGCTCTGAAGCAATAGGGGGTCCTGTAGCAACCTCTGTCTGAGAAACTGATGGAACCGCGAGTGAAGGTATCATCC
>VDFB02319725.1:0-44354 GCA_007258455.2 Sequoia sempervirens
CCCTAGTTTCCCTTATTCTCCGAATCTGACAGTTTTCTGTGTTTTTTTGAAGTGTTTTGGTTTTTTGCTTGTTTTTGAGTTTTTTGAGCAATAAATGAAATGGTACGATTTTTGCATATAATTGAAATAAATTCAATAAAAATTAAATGACTCTGGAAATGATGGAAATAGAGTGCCAGTATATTTATTTTGATCTTCTGTAGTGATTACAAAAATACCCAGTTGCATGCAAATGAAAAAAGTAATAGTTTTATTTGAAAACCTGGTAAAAGGCAGCAATAAATGATCAGCTGAAAAGGTACGGCTGCAATGAATATCTGTGATCTCCCCCAGTCTGATGATCTCCAAAGCCTCCAGCAACCCTAGCGCTCCAAGGTGGAGAAGAGAGAAGGTCAGAAGATAGGCGTTTGGCTCAAGACAAAAGAACACGCCTTTTCATGCAAGTGCGGCCTGACAGAAATGTACGGCCTGCTGCTGTAATAAATGCAAGTTGTACGGCTCCTCTGGATTCTCTGGAAAATGATGAATATAGGCGCCTCTGTGCAATAACTCTCCTGAATAATGAATACCTCTGATAACTCTGAAGTTTGACTCAATATGAAGCTCTGTAATTTTTTCTGAATGAAGAAATCTCTCAGCTGCAATAGATCAAGTGTTATTTCACACTCTCTAAATTGCTTCTAGTGGAGATGGCTCGTTCCCCAAGGAATTCGAACTTGAAACCCTAAAGTCTCTTGCTCAGATCAAGTTGATCAGTTTCTCAAAATCAATAATCACATAATGGCTCAATTCCCAATGCAACAGCTTAATAACCCTCAAAAGTGCGATTTCCTTAATAATAGGGTTTTCATTAAAAATTCGCACTTTTATTATTTTATTATTTTCCATAGTTCTCAGCCAAATTTTTATAATAAAATATAATCACAAATTTGGCCCCTTCTGATGATGGCGACCCCCTCAAGAAGAATCACTTAAGTTATAATTTAATATTATAACTTTATATTATAATCATCAATAATTAATATTTAATTAGTACAATTAAATATTAATATCTCCCTCGTTACTCATCCGATGACTGATCCGTCTGAAGCTGACGAACTCTGAAGTGATTCTGAACGCTGCCAAAGCCATACTGCTAAAAATAGCAGGGGTCTGTACTGCCGAGGCGCTAAAATAGCAACCACGCAGAAGTCTCCGTCCCGAGCTAAGCGAAAGCCCTCTTGATCAAAACCCGTAGCGAAGGCGAGCCAAGCTCCCAAGATGACCCTCCTATCCAGGTCCATTAGCCTCGAGGGCCGTATGATAGGCCAATCCACATTGCTCAGAGATGTCAGCGAGAGGGACTGCTTGAGCGGTCCTTGCCATCTGTGAATTTTCTCATCAAGGAAAGCACCCAAGTATGGTTGTAGATAAATTTGGTAACATTTTTGGCATCTTCAACCACGCTTTTGACCCATCCAATCTTCCCAATGTCCTCTAGCAACAAGTCCAAGCAATGTGCATCACAAGGAGACCATGCAATTGTGGGCTGCCTCTCCATAAGTAGTCTACCTACAGCTACATATGCAGTTGTGTTGTGTGTGATAATTTGGACAACATTACCAACACCAACCTCCTAGATCACCCCATCTAATAAATTACATAAAGTCTCAACATTTTTGACTTCATTCGAGGCATCTATTGACTTTAGGAAGACCAATCCACTATTATAGGCCACTAAAAAGTTTAGGAGAGTCCTATTCTGTCCATTTGTCCACCCATCAGATAAAATGTTGCAGCCTTTTCTTCGCCAAAATTTATTTTGCTCAACAACCACAAGCCATGTATTCCTTACGGCTTCCCCTAGCAATGGCCTATTCAAATCTTTAGTTGTTGGGGTCTTAAACCCCTTACCTACAACTATAAGCGAATTCACCCAACCTTCCCAATATGGGCTGCTTGCCACATTGAAAGGTAAATTATTGTAGTACCAAAAATTTGTTGTTGCAATCCTAGCTTCATGATGTTTTTCTTTATTTCAACCGATGCCTTCAAGTGAAGTTTATGCTCCTAGAACATTGCGTGGAATAAAGGAATTTGGTCCAAGGACCTTGGCCAGCACTAGCAGTAGAGAAAGAATCCTCAGGACTCTCACTAAAAGATGAATGTGACTGACAGATGCTTGGACTTGGGGTACCATGGGGCCTAGATGGTGTAGAAGTGGATACATTTCCACTCATCACTACTGCTAGTGCATCCTTTGTTTTTTGTTTTTCATCTTTTTTCATCTCATACTCAGCAAGAAGGGCCTTCATCTCTCTAACCACCTCAGGAGTCGAGTTAGGGCATATATCCATATTTTTCCCAAGTATTCTTACAAGGTGGTATTTTAATTTGTTGATTCCTCCTATCATCCATTTATTGCATTCAGTACATGTCACCTCACCCTTTTTATTTCCTAGTATCCCATACTTCCATGCAGGGTCTTTTCTAGTTCCCCTTGGGTTTGAAAATGACATTGTTGTTTCAACATGAAAAAAAAAATCAGCAAGGGTTTGGTAAAAAATCAGCAAATAAATGAGATTCAAACATTTGCAAAAAAATAGAATTCAAAAACAAGCTAGAAATACTAAGAATTAGGCTATTAAGGGAAATAGAAAATAAATTGGCAACATTTCCCCTTATTTTTCTTGATTTTTCTGATTTTCAATTGAAGAAAACAAAAAAAAGAGAAGTTAAATCACTTACTTGGCTCTATTTTGATCTCCTTAGCTCGTCTTTTGTGCTTCTTCCAACCTTACTTCAAGTTGTAGACCTGTTTTTGGAAAATTAGAGGAGTGAAATGAAAAAAAAATTTCCAAAAAAGAGGTTTTAAAACCTCATTTGGACGCCACAGTCACCAGTGCAAGTCTCTACGCGGGACTCGGGAGTCCTATCTCAGGAATCGCTTGAACAGACTCGGGAGTCCTGTCTCAGGACTTAGTGATACTCAGCTCATGAGTTGACTCGGCCAGCCTTTGGACTCGCTAGTCCGGTGAGTCCGCGGCGAGTCTTGCCGAGTTTTCCATCTTTGGTTTAGCCCATCAACTATGGATTATTGATTTTTTTTTGTTTATGTTTATATCACTAATTGCATTGCATTGCACAATGTGCACAATGCATATTGCATAGTGTATAAATAATAACTAGGTACTAATAGTTTTCAAATTTTCAATTGCAATCTATACTTTGTAAAAAATCAACCTATAAACTAAGTACAAACTTCCAAAAACTGAGATGTAGTCAATGGCTCTTGTTGCTATGAAGAGAGATACACTCTTGATGATGAAGTTCCTAAGTCATACCCTCTCCTGAGTCATTCAACCACATCAATATCAATGTTGGCCTTCATAAGGATATCAAAATAATTAAGATCAAGAAGGACATTATCATTTACAATCCACTCAAAATTTGGATCAATCTCATTGAGATCAACCAACTAGTCTTCCTCTATAGTACATTTTTTTTTCATATAAAAATTAGATTTGACAATTGAAAGTGAAATAAAATGAATGATTACAATTTATAATTACAAGTATTTTAGAACTCTAACTTTGTAATGTCCCCAATTTAGCCCTACGCTCTTCATTTGGATTTAGCCTATTTTCGGAAACTCGTAGGTTAAGCCGAATTGGAAATTAAGGTTTCCGCTTTTAGATGCATTTTTGATGGGTTGCATGTGTGAGTTTTTGACGCATGTCTAGTGAAGCTTTATGGGTTTTTGGAGAGCTTCAGGATGGGGTAACATACATGTTAAGATAATGACATGCAATTTTGGCAAGTACCTTGCATGCAGGAAAGGTTTATGGGTTTTTCTGGGTTTTCAGAGACCTCCAGGGTGGTGTGACATGCATTTGAATCTGACAACATTTCCAGGAACTTACTATTTATGGTAAGTCATGATGGTTGCCCAGTTTGTGCTCAGAAGATATTTGGAAACACTTACTATTTATAGTAAGTCATGATACTGCTTAGTGTTCAGTTGAAGTTTTGTAAACTTCCTATTTATAGCAAATTGCTATTTTTGGTAAGTCTATTTATAGTAGTATCATTCTAGTAGCAATTCAATCATCTGCAATTTAGTGTGGTTGATTAGTTTGGCTTTCTATTGAGTTTGAAGTCAACTTACTATTTTTGGCATTTGCTATTTTTAGTAAGTCTATTTTTGGAAGTGGCTTCATCAGCATGTTCAACTCTAGTCATAATAGTATTTTGGCAATCTATTAGTATCAGTTTTGGCATTGGTCTTGGTTTCCTCCTTAAACTGAGTTCCATACTTAGTCAATTTTTTATGATTTGCAATTGTACCCCATGCCTAGTCGTTGAACTTCAAGTTGTTTTAAAATGGGGACATGAAGGGGGGGTTGACTATTTGAGCATTAAATGTTTATTTTAAATGTTTTATTGATGCAACTTAAAGGTGGATGCCTAGAGGATGATAATTAATGATTTATTAATTCAAATAAAGTGAATGTTGAGAGGTGGCGTCCCTTGGAGGAATTTGAACAGTTTTTTGATGGGAGTCACAGATTGTTTCATTCACCATTCGAGCTTATTTATTGATGCCTTGCTCATTGTTTCTCATGCTGGAATTTGATAGTAAAGTTATGCTGCTGGACTGAATCAGAACCTGGCTAAGGGGAAGCTTAGCAAACCAATCCATCCTTCAAGCCTAAAACTATGGCTACTTAAGTGGTTATTTGAGACTATGCTTCACACAGAGGTGTTGATTGAGCTTTAATTCTAATGTTGTTGGATAGGTTGTTATTGTATAGCTTGTTATTTAGCTACTGGTTTTACATGGCTGAAGCGAAAATTCACTGATAGCTTCGTCATGGAATTTATTCTTGTTCTAGGTATTTGCTCATGTTGTCTGACTATGAGGGGTGCCTAGTTCTGAGAAGTTTCAAATTTTAATTTGGACTGTGGATTTTTTGAGAAGAGGTCGACCTTTCCCAATGCCGTACTTCCTAGCAAGTGCATTGGAAATTGTTCCTTCTATTTCTTCCTGTTTCTGGCTCATTTTTTCTAGTGTAGTTGGGACACCTAGCTCCTAGCTGTCATTTGGCTATGGTTTGGGAGCATTCCATGCTATTTCGGAGAAGCTACGTCCATTACAGTGAGTTTTGTTATTGCTAGTCTGGTTTTTTGTTCATGTTGTTTCTAATCAGACTTGTTGAATTATGATAACTTGCTGATTGAGCTCATATTTCATATCAATTTTGTATTGTACAAGTTAGAGGATTATAACTCTAACCATTGGTTGATTTTGAAAGCTTATCTTTGAGTTTTGCAGAATACAATTATTGTAAATCTAGTTAGTAGTACTAACAGCTGTTATTTTATTATTGCTGCAAATTTATGTTTGTATACACTCCCACGAAGAAGTGGTTGAGTTTAAAATAATTATCTCTTTCAATGTTGTTTATTTCCCCCCACGAAATAAGTGGTAGAGTGGAAAAGTTATTCCCCCCGTTGAATAAGTGGTAGTGCAGAGTCACATGGTTGGTTATACGCCTATTGTAATTACTTCATTCATGGCCGGCCAGCCGCCTACAATTGGTTTTGTAATTCATTTCAGTTGTTATTGATCCCCAGAACCATATGCTATCACCTCACCCACTTTGGGATCTTGGTGAGCATTCTTGGTGAGGGTTGTTTATAAGCTCGTTTGATTTGGGAGCTAATGCTAATCAATGGTTTGGTGCTGGTTTTATTGTGTTAAAACTGAAAAAAATTAAGGGGGAATACTACAGTGGTATCAGAGCCTGTTATCCTGCCATCCTGTGTGTTCAGTGCTTCAGAGACAAATGAGTGACAGAGAATTCCAATGCTACACCAGAGGTAACAGAGTTCAGTTTCAATTTCCTGAGATTGATACCTTTTCAGAGGTTTTGAGAAACCAAGAAACTCTGTTTGCTCCAGCAGTAGTTCTTGTGAAGAAGATAATACCTTGTGCATGTGTGTTGAGTACTGTGTGTTAAATCAAAAGCAGATATTAAACCTGTGGGCAGATTTGAGTTCAATTTAGAAGTTGACAGTTAGTCATGGCTTCTAATGAAGAGTTGAGTTTGGCAAGATCACTTTATACAGCAGGGAAAAGGCTTAATGAAGAATGCAAATCACTGGAAGAGGAAGCAAGTGTTCTTCATAAGCTAGAACAATTTTTAACTTGGGTGAACCAGTCACCTTCTGAGATGATTAAGAAGGCCTTAATGCCCACAATGATTTCTATGAATCAATCCTAACAAAGAAGTTAACTTTCTCATCACTTCTTGTCTTAATGAAATGATGAGGATCCTGGCACCATTGATGCCTTATGGTGATGATACTATGAAGAAAGTGTTGCATATGATTGTTGAAAGTTTCCAGGATCTTGATGAAACAAGAAGCAGTCTTTACCCAAGAAGAGCTATTATATTCAAGACATTCTCAAAGTTGAAGTCAAGTATATTGTTAATAGATTTGGATGGAATTGAAGAAAACTCAAGAAATTGGCTAAATCTAGTGAAAAATGCACCATCTTGGGAAAAGGTACCCAAGAATCAGAGGCATCAGACTTAGGTTTTGAACTTTGCAACTCCCAAGCACACTTCATTAGAGTTGTTCCATCTCAGCAATGGATCTGTCAACAACACCTCAAGGTCAACTTAGCAACCAGAATCGAGGATCGGTCAGAGGCACTTAACCATGAAAAGGAATGAAAATATCTTCAACTCCTCAACTTGGATGCCTAAAGTCAACATAGATCCAGTTGACTAAAGTTAGGATATTTTTGAAGCCTTTCCATGTCTAAAACATCCCCAAATTGGTGGAAATCAGTGTTGTGAACTCCAGATCAGGCAAAAAGACTCCTCCATCATGTGTTGGCACCCAAACTTAATGCATTCAACATCAATCACTATGTATCAAGCCTAGGCATCATAATTCAACATCTTTCTTTGCAAGTTGAAGCCAAAAACAGTTAGTTTCTCTCCAAGACGTATTTTGAAGATCTAACAGAGGGGTTTTCATTGTTCATATTTTTGAAGATCAGTTGCACAAAGGGACAATTTATTAGAGGTTGCATCTTCAAGCATAATTTTCCAACAGATCCAGAGAGGCAGTTGATAACTTCCAATCTTTTTCTTGTATTTTTCCTCTTTTCTTGTCTTAGACCTTCTCGCATCTTAGACCTTCTCGCATGTCCAAATAAACGGAGGCTATTCATAGGTCTGACCTTCTGGGTATGATCAAAACAGCTTTTTCAACAAAACCCACGTGTTGGATTTTTCCAGAAACAGCAGCCTTGCTGCCCCTATTTTTAGGAGTTTTTTGAAAAAAGTCACAATTTTGAAAATCAAACAAACTAGGTTTGTTCAACATTGAAGCACCTACAATACCCAAGCATCAGATTTTTTCAAAAAAAAAAACTTAGTGGGTGGCTATTTTTAGGGGTTATCAGAAGTTGTTTGAACATATTCGTGTTTACAGTCAAGAGTCAAGTTTTTCAGAATACAGTACTCTCAAGTTGAAATCAAGACCAAAATGGTCCTACTTCATGACTTTCTAAAAACACTCAACTTGGACATGCATCAAGTGAAGCCTGTAGGCAAGTTGGACGCCTTGGAAGGTGTAAATGACATCACCGTTCATTGGATAGCCAAATGTGGAAGGTAGTCATTCCAAACACAGAGCCACCACCGGTTACTACCACATTACCTTCCACATTCCATGTCAACAAGGCTGGATGACGCAACTACAAAGAAGATCGAATATTAAAAGCAAATTGTGAAAGGTAGAAGAAGTCAACGACTGGCTAGAGGAATTGTTGACTAGAGGTGATGAAGTGTCAAACACCTAGTTAGGACGCCCTACCCTCCAAAATAGCATTAAATGACAAACAGGAGTTAACTTGATGCTTCTTTCCAAGTTAACTCACTATCCCATAGATCATGCATGTCTATCTCCACTAATTATGGATGTCTATTTTGATTTCCATAAATTATGGATATCTATCTCCACTAATTGTGGATGTCTATTTTGGAGGCCCCTTTTGTATTTGGAGTTCTCTCTTAATTTAGTTTCAATTAACTGAAGTAGATTTCCAGTTAACTACTAGGTTCCCCCTTTTTAGGAATAAATCTTGTTGATTGATTGGCAAGAACTCATTGTTAACTCAAGTAGAATTTAGGGTTGCCTACTCCTTTGAGTTCTATAAATAAGAGCCTTTGCTCATTATTTTGTAAACCTTTATTTACTACACAAAATTGCCGCTCAATTGAGCCAACAAGCTTGCAAGTCTATATGTGTTCACTCTTGGATGAGAGTTATTTGGTTTTGATAAGCAATTGTGTATGATTTTGTACCTTTGCTGTCCCAAATCTTTGTAATTCGTTGAGAAAGTTTGAAGAAAGAAATCAAAAGGCACATGGAATTTGATCCAAAGTTTCGAGTTCTTTCAACGTCTTGTTCTTATAATCTATTGTTTCAATCTCCCCTTTGGAAAAGTGTCATCACTTCCTTGCGTATTTTGATGTTAATGATTATTGTTTGATGTTGTGTAATGATTTGTATTTCAGCCTACACTTTGGACAGGTGTCGTCACCTCCTCAGGAATCCTAATTTCCAGTTCATCGTCATTTGTTGTTTGTAGTAAGTTGCGTCCCATCCTATACCTCGGATAGGGGTTCCTCCTCCTTGGAAATTCTGAGTTTCAGCTTACCGTAAGAGTGATTACTTGCATAAGACCTTATTCGAGTGTAGATCTAAGAGTTCAGAGCCTCAAACGCATTTTGAGAGACAATTGGCCCAAGTGATCCAACCATCCATTGCCACTCCTATGCCCTCAAGCTCTGTTTACCTTGAGGAGATAGGATAGATTAAAAGTTAGTTTAGTTGTAGTTAAGATCTGCAGAAACCAGAGAAAACCTTAGCTACAATGCATTGTGTTTATGCACCCTTGTGTCCTACCCGCTGAGTAAAAAAGATAGGAACATTTAGTTTGTTTTACTTTTACGCAAACATCAGCAAACAAGAGGGAGCTTCCCCTCCATAATTTGAAGAGCAGTCATCACACATTGTGCATAGTGTTGATGTTATAGTAGCTTCGGGCTCATCTTTCCAGCCTTGAGTCAAGACATAAAATTGCATATAGCCTATCGGCTATTTATTTTATTGAGATAATTAAAGTGAAGAGGCGCTTCACTTAGCAACAATATAATTTATAATTGGGCCGACCTTCCTTGTAATTCGTATATTTTATTTTGTAATTATATTTTTGTATTGTGGCCGACCTTGCTCTTGAAGAGGTGCGACCTCTCTCTCACATTGTATTTATACAAGTTCATTTCCATCCATTCATCCATCAAGCAAGTTCAATTCTTCCATTCATTCAAGTGCGAATTTCATCAAGAGCAGATTGTGAATTTCTTCAAGTGCAGATTTTGATATTAAGGAAGAGCAGGCTATTATCTGTTATTGCATCTAGAGTTGGTGCTGGATATTGTCCTTGTGATTGGCCTCATTGTAAAGCGAATTGTTGCCATTATTTATATATATAAGAGAGATATTTTGTTGTGGGTTTTTCTCCGTCAAGTGGAGGGTTTTCCCAAGGCATATGTTGTGTTATTGTGTCTGATTTTTTAATTAAATTCCGAGTTTTATATCTGATCATAAAACTAACATGGTTTCAAAGCGGGTAAGAAAGATCGTGATCAGATTTATTCAAGCAGCGCTACCCTCTTCTCTTATTCTCATTCTTGATTGCATCTATCTTATTGTCAAGATGGTGAACAAGCTCAAGATCGAAGATAGACTTGAGGGCACATCAAACTTCACATCTTGGAAGTTTAGAGTCATGCTCTCCTTGGAAGAAAATGAGTTAACTGAGTTCGTGGAGGGCGAAGTTCCCAAACCAACCGATGAGAATGAGAAGCCTCAATGGAAGAGAAATGGCACTAAGGCAAAAAAGATGTTGGTTGATTCCGTGAAAGATCACATTGTGCCAATTATCTCCAAGTTGAAAACAGCAAGAGATATGTTCAAGACCTTGGAGGAGATGTATGAGATCAACAACACAAGTCGAGCTCTTGCATTAAAGCAACAGCTTCATCACATCAAGATGGCGAAAGGAGATTCTGTCATCACATTCTTCATGAAGATCATTGCGTTGAGAGATCAGCTCTCTACCATTGGGCATATTGTTGATAACAAGGATTTGACTATGTTGGCTCTTAATGGTCTTCCTCCATCTTGGGAGTCATTCATTCAAGGAATCAATGCAAGATCAAAACTTCCTAAGTTTGATCAATTAAGGGTGGATTGTATTCAAGAAGAATCAAGGTTGGCTGCGAGAGGTATTGGTCAAAGCTCTACAAATGAAGATATTCATGTTCTTGCCACTCAATCCTCAAAGAAGAAAGGGAAAGAAGGAAAGAAAGGGTATTTCAAGAGGAATAGAGATAGAGGATTTGCTGGTGCTCCTGCATCGAAGAAGAAGGACCTCTTCTGCGTTCAATGTTTTAGATGTGACAAGTATGGTCACTATGCAAAGGATTGTCCAACCAGGCCTAAGCAATAGGCTTCAATTGCAGATGTGGGTGAGATCTCTCCGCAAAAGGATTCAAGTGGTTTTCTATTCTATTCCGCTTTGTCAAGCAATGTGCCTACCGACATCAACACTTGGTTGATTGATAGTGGTGCCTCTCGCCACATCACTGGATTTAGAGAGCATCTATGCGATTTGGTGGAGAGAGATTCTAGTGTTCAAGTCATTCTTGATGATGATGCAAGTTATTCTGTGAAGTATTGGGACCTCCTCTCTTCACTTGGATTCCGACATTTCCTTACAGTTGAGCGATGTTCTATTTGTTCTGGGTATCAAGCGGAACCTTGTCTCTATTTCAGCCTTGGAGGACAAGGGATATCAAGTTGCATTCTCCGAAGGTAAAGTTCTTGCATGGCCAAAGAACTCAAGTATCAAGACTGCTCAGGTGATTGGAGTTCGACATGAGTGTCTCTATAGACTTTGCACTCAACCACTTTAGGCTTTGTTGCATGATTCTTCAAGTTCGTGTGAACTTTGGCATAGAAGACTTGCTCACCTTCACTTTCGAGCACTACCAACCATGGAGAAGATGGTCACGAGCCTTCCTAAATTCAACTAGAAGCATGAAGGCACTTGTCGAGGTTGCGCATTGGGTAAGAATACTAAAGGTTCATTTCATAGTAGTGAAAGTAGATCTAAATGTATTATAGATGTTGTTCATTCTGATTTGTGTGGTCCAATGTTTGTTGCTTCTTTGAGTGGTTTCTTGTATTATGTAATTTTTATTGATGACTACTCTAGAAAGACTTGGATTTATTTCTTAAAGACTAAATAATCTGAGGAAGTACTTGAGAGATTCAAGGAATTTAAAGCTCAGGTAGAAAACTTGTCCAGGAAGAGGATCAAAGTTCTAAGATCTGACAATGGAGGAGAATACATCTCCAAAAGTTTTCGAAACTTTTGTGTTGAGGCAGGAATAAAAAGGGAGTTTTGTGTTCCCTACAATCCACAACAAAACGGTGTTGCAAAAAGGAAGAACAGATCTATTGTGAAGTAGCTAGAGCCATGATTCATGATCAAGATCTGCAAACCTTCTTTTGGGCTGAAGCATCTAGGACAACTGTGTATGTTCAGAATAGAAGCCCTCACCGAATTTTGGAGAACATGACTCCCGAAGAAGCATTCACAGGGGTGAAGCCAGAAGTAAGTCATTTGAGGATCTTTGGTTGTCCAGTGTATGTTCATGTGCCTAAAGAGAAAAGGACAAAGTTGGAACCATCTGGCAAGAAGGGAATATTTGTGGGCTACAGTGAGTCTTCAAAAGCCTACAAAATCTACATTCCAGGTCAAAAATTGATAGAGTTCAGCAAGGATGTTACATTTGAAGAAGATGTTGCATTCAAGAGATCTAAAGGCACTCATATGGAGTTAGACAATGAAGACCAAGAGTCTCTTCAAGATATGGAAGTTGACCATACTCCTTAAATTCAGAGGGAGGCTACTGATCCTAAGGAAGATGATGATCTAGTTGAGCCTTTGGAACCTACTGATGGGCCTACAAACTTTGTGATTGGTCAAAAGAGAACTCTTTGGGCAAGGCAAACAATGCAGGAGGTAGAAAGGTTTACAACCTCGAGAGGAACATTCAGAGAAAGCAAGAGGCCTCACAAATTTTCAAGCTATGTTGCATTGATGAGTCAAATCATTGAGTCTGAACCTTCCAATGTTGAGGAAGCTACTAGTTAGCAAGTGTGGAGAGATGCTATGACTCAAGAGTATCACTCCATCCTCAAGAATGATGTTTGGGACATCGTACCTAGACCTAAAGGCAAATCTGTGGTATCTTCTAAATGGCTCTTCAAGATCAAGCATGCGGCTGATGGGAGCATCAAGAATTACAAGGCTAGGTTCATGGCTAGAGGATTCTCCCAAAAAGAGGGAGTAGACTATGAGGAAACCTTTGCTCCAGTTGCTCATTATACATCCATTAGGACCATCATTACTATTGCAGCATCTAAGGGATGAAAGATACACCAATTGGACATGAAGACAACATTTCTAAATGGTGTAATTGAGGAAGAGGTATATATTGAGCAACCTGATGGCTTTGAGGTTCATGGGAAGGAGTCTCATGTTTGCAGGCTAAAGGTGTTGTATGGCCTTAAGCAGGCTCCTCATGCTTGGTACAAAAGCATTGATCAATACCTGATTAGCTTGGGTTTCTCCAAGAATGATGTTGATTCAAACCTATACTTCAAGGTAATTGATGGCGAAGCATTCATCTTGGTTCTATATGTTGATGATCTAATTCTTACTAGAGAAGATCACCTCATTATCAAATGCAAGAAGGAGCTAGCTTCTAAATTTGAAATGAAGGATCTTGGTCTCATGCACTACTTCCTTGGCTTAGAAGCATGGCAGAAGCCAAATGAGATCACTCTGAGTCAAGGGAAGTATACAATTGACATCTTGAAGAGATTTGGTATGATGGATTGCAAATCCATGTCTACACCTATGGAGACCAACTTTCAGAAGCTTAAGGAGGTTGTAGCTAGTTCAAATCTGGTAGATCCTACTATGTACAGACAATTGATTGGATCGTTGATGTATCTAGTCAATACTAGACCAGATATTTTCTATGCAGTGAGTGCACTTAGTCAATTCATGTGTGAACCAAGGAAAATACATCTAGTTGTAGCGAAGCATATCCTGAGATACTTGCATGGCACAGTTTGTCATGTCCCCAAAATCGGACATTTAAATATTAAAAAACATAATTAAAATAGTTAACCATCTGATATTACACAATTGTAATTGTCCAAAACAATATTATAATTATGAATGTTATAAATATTAAAGTATATAAAAATATAAAATATAAATGTAAAATAATATTATAATTGGACAATTATAATTATTATAAATACAAAATACATATTAAAATATATCAAAAGAATAAACAAGAAATATAATATTATTATAATTATAATTATCAAAAGGATAATATTATAATTATAGTTATCAAATAAATAAATAAACAAAATATATATATATATATAGACAATTTTATTATAATTATAAAGATTAAATTAATAATTAACCATTATCATGATTATCTCAGATGAGTATTATAATTACGATATAAATATAATAATAGATATTATAATAATCTAATTATAATGATAATATGTAATAATATTTAATAATATATCATATATTTGATATAAATATCATAAATATGATAACCTATCCTAACAGATATCCTTTCATAAAGAATCAAAGCAGAAACAATCCTAAATAAACAAATATAATATATAAAATATAATAAATAACAAAATGTAAAAAAATATAAATTAACAAACATACGATAATACTAACGTAGCCAGCGATCCTTCGCAAGGATAAAGCAATTATTAACAAGGCCTAAGCTGCAGCGATCCTCATTAATAATAAAGCAAACTGTAATCTGTTAGCAAATGATACGTCTCTCTAAAAGGTAGGAAACTCGAAGAGTCGTGTCTTTGGAGGGAGTCGGGTACATAAGACAAGCACTCCAAACAAAGAGAGGGAAGGAAAAAAAAAGAGGACGGAATAAAGAGAGAATATAGGAATATATTCTAAAACAAGAAACACCGAATCATTTATATAAGGCAGTTATACCACAGTCATAACCAATAAAGGCAGCGGTCAAGATGCTGGGTATGTGCAAGTATCAAAGTCAGCGATCACCCTTGACCTCAGGGATTACCTTTAGAAGTGACTGTTGAAGATATCGATTGGCTGTGAATGGTCATGACTTTTCCCACCGTGGGGATATAAAGAGAGTAGTACAAATTAAAGCAAGGGAAAATAAAAAGTAGTAGTATCGGCAGAGGGATTAAGACAAAAGGTAAATGATTTCTGTTATAGAATAGATATTTACAATTTTACAAAGTATTAAGATTAATTAAAGAATGAATAAATGATAATAAATGAATAAAGAAGTTAGTAAGGGTAGTATGTCAGATATATGTTTAATATATGTATATAAGATAAATATAAATATATTGAATACAATATGTTCACTGTATATATAATTTATATGTTGATAAATATATTGTGGTAATTGATAAGTATATATATATATTGAGATTCATGAATATCTCATAGAAGGTGGACACACACCAATTATATATGTAATATATATATATATATATAATGTTATTTATTGTTATTCAATAATTATGCTAGCAGCAATTATTTAGTCTTATAAGTAATATTGACTCTACTCATTCACTATGATGATAAATGGTACAATCGAATACCATCTTTGGGATATTGATAGGCATTTAATGTCCACCCTAATGTACTTTGAAATATAATATAGAAGAATCATTCATAAGAGTGATAAGAAAGAAAGGGGTACTTCTTTGACAAGAATGAAATATTTACATCACCTTGGATCTTATTAGATAATATCACAAAAACTTATTGATCTTTAACGCTTCTAATGCCTCTTTGAGAAACAATTTTTGAGTACAAGATTCAGGTTAAGTGCCTCCACTAGAAAGGGGTCATTACACAGTTGGGTATGGCTTGAGATATTCTTCTGGTGTGGACTTGGAGCTACATGGATATACTGATTCAGATTGGGCAGGGTGTGTCACTGATCGAAAGAGCACCTTTGGATGTTTTAATTTGGGGTCTGTGATGATCTCTTGGTGTAGCAGGAAGCAGTCTTCAGTGGCACTGAGCACCGCAGAGGCCGAGTATATTGCAGCTTGTGTGGCAACTTGAGAAGCAATGTGGCTTCGGAAGCTCCTTGTAGGATTGTTTGGACAATCATTGGAGCCAACTGTCATTCATTGTGATAATCAAAGTTTTGTGAAGCTTTCTGTCAATCCAGTGTTTCATGACAAAACTAAACATGTTGAGATTAAATACCACTATATTAGAGATATGGTATTGAGGAAAGCAATCCAATTGAAGTATATTAGCACCAATGAGCATACACCAGACATTCTCACCAAGCCTCTTGCCAGAGTAAAGTATGTGAACTTCGAGACAAGCTTGGTATTGTGGAGAATGAAGCCCTAGCTGAGGAGTCTCAGTATTAGTGATCTTTTGATTTGCTTTAATGCATTTCTCTCTGTGAGAGAGATTTGAGGTGTAAGCCCTTGTTTAATGCATCTTTCTCTGTGAGAGAAATTTGAGGTGAAAGCCCTTGTTTCCACCCTCTAGGAGTAGCCATGTTGGATGTCATGTGTGTGACTCCATGGCAATGTCACGTGAGAGAGTCTGTGATAATTTTCTTGCACTTGTGCTTTTCACCCTCTGGGAGTAGCCATGGTGAATGTCACGATGAGGTGACGACATCACGTTGAGTGATTCTATGATGGGCACTTGTGCACATATGCCATACATGGGAGCAGCCATGATGGTTAATATCAGGATGAGGTGATATGTTCCTTTTCCACATATGGGAGTAGCCATGGTGGTTGACATCACGATGAGGTGATGTGTCTTGTACAGCTGGAAGTACTCCTCCCTAGCTGAGAGGGAGTGTTGATGTTATAGCAGCTTCGGGCTCATCCTTCCAACCTCGAGTCAAGACATAAAATTGCATATAGCCTATCAGCTATTTATTTTATTGAGATAATTTAAGTGAAGAGGCGCTTCACTTAGCAACAATATAATTTCTAATTGGGCCGACCTTCCTTGTAATTCACATATTTTATTTTGTAATTATATTTTTGTATTGTGGTCGACCTTGCTCTTGAAGAGGTGTGACCTCTCTCTCACATTGTATTTATACAAGTTCATTTCCATCCATTCATCCATCAAGCAAGTTCGATTCTTCCATTCATACAAGTGTGAATTTCATCAAGAGCATATTGCGAATTTCTTAAAGTGCAGATTTTGATATTAAGGAAGAGCGGGCTATTATCTGTTATTGCATCTAGAGTTGGTGTTGGATATTGGCCTTGTGATTGGCCTCATTGTAAAGCAAATTGTTGCCATTATTTATATATATAAGAGAGATCTTTGTTGTTGGGTTTTTCTCCCTCAAGTGGAGGGTTTTCCCAAGGTATATGTTGTGTTATTGTGTCTGATTTTTTAATTAAATTCTGAGTTTTATATCTGATCATAAAACTAACACATAGATGTCCATTTCCACTAAGTACTTTGGAGGTGCTAATTGAAATGCCAACAGCTTTCTGGCGCCCAAAATGGGGCAACAAGGCATAAAACTTCAAGAAAAAGTTGATGCTTTAATTCATGGGAATGATCCTTTGGCATCCGATTGCATGATCCATACGAGAAGCAATGGATGGTAACAACAATAATGGTGGCGAGAGATGCCCACCTTCATTACCTTGGGGTAATAACATTGGACCTTTGGCTTTTCAGGTAAATCATGAGTTACCTAAAGGGTCAAGGAAGCACTTTCCCCGATTTCACGGCGATGGAAGTCGACACCTAGATGAACATTTTGCTGCATTCACAACAGCCTACGCCATCTTGCATGTGCCACACGAAGACATCGTAGTGCATCTCTTTGTGGAGACTCTTCCTGGAAATGTTGCTGACTGGTTCAATCATCTGAAGCCAGGCATTATTACAAGCTTAGAAACTATGAGCAAGAAATTTTTGGCAAGATTCAAGCCCGTTGAAGATAGTCATATGTTGTTTGCCCAGCTTGCAAATTCAAAGATGGAACGCAACGAACACTTGAGGGAATTTGTATCAAGATTTAATCGTCTTGTTACAAGACTTTCTTCTATGCTTGATCCATCACTAGAGATTCTGATAAATTGTTTCATACATGCTCTTCCATCAGAGATAGCCTTCTTCCTCAAGATGGCAAAAGAAACAAAGTTGAAGAGTGCGCAAGAACACGCCATTGAGCTGGAGGATAATATGATCACTTCCGGATTGATGAAAACAAATTCTATCAGATCTCTAGCGCAGCAATCGTACCAGCCAAAGAGAGACAATCTTCAACCACGGTTCCCAACACCTCCATCAAGACCAATGAGTGAAGCTACACACAGTGCAGTATTTTTTTGTTTCCATGACACTAATGCACATACCAGATTCATGTATCCTGAGAATCTAAGAATGACCCAAATCATGGGATACGCTGAAGCTGCTCCCAGTTCTAGTTTTGTACCAACAAGTTCAAACATTGTCTAACCACAAACAAACAACTTCAATAGCGACTCCGCAACGGGATATTTTCAACCTGTTATTAAAGAAGAAAAAGAAGCATACTGTCAGTATTCTATTGTGGCGAATCATGAAAAAATTTCAACACCTGTGTCTACACGTGTTCAACACTTCAAAGCACAGAAAGAAGAGGAAGAAAGACGAAGATCAAACAAAAAGGGTGAAGAGGTGCCTTCCACTTCCAATCTCAAGTCTTCACAGAAGAACACTATGCCAGTTGCTCAAGATCCGTCTTCAGCAAATTTTGACATCATAGCTTCCATGATGAAGACTAAGGTACAAATCTCTCAACCGGAATATCTTCAGGATCATCCAGAACAACTAGATCAAATTCTAGATGTTGTAAAGAAGCAAGCTCTACTCAAGTCATCTATCCCGGCAAGAGCAAAGCCTAAAATGGGTCCTGATAATTATGTAACTCTCTCAAAGATAGAAATTGAAGATTAGAACATTGCTTGTTCTAAAAAGAGACTGACAGAGGACAAAAGTTCATGGACAACACAGTTCGATGGAGGTTGTTCAAATACAAGTTTAGAAGCAAGGGAAATGGTCATCTCCCCTAAAGGACAGATGTGCCAATCTATGCAATTGGAATTCATTGAAGTCAAGAAAGAGGTGGTTTTGTTAGGCCTCAAAGATGCCAAAGACATGGGAATCAAACTCCTATATGTTAAAGGTGATCTAGAGTTGATCGACGAGCCAGTCAAAGGATATTTCCAAGTCAGGAAAGATTACCTACGGAATTATAGAAATCGAGTTTGGAACTCGATCAACTGGTTTGAAGAGTTAAACATCCCAAGGATGGACTAAAGCAGAACTAATGTCTCAGGGGTATTAGCTTTCCCATTTGCATAATATTCTGACTTTTGTCAGAGTACCTTTGCTTGGATATATGAATACCTGAGAATCTTCATCCTAGAGGGATTGTCTCCTACAATTTCCATCAAAAGAGAAGTAAAGCCTTTTAGGCAGAAGCAGCATCAATGGAAGGCTCTTCCCACTGCCATGAAGCAGACAATATCCAAAACACTCCATCCCTTCCAGGGTGGAGTAATTTGTTTTTAGTAATTTTGTTTTAACATTATGTCGTAATGTATTTCCCCGTTCCGTAAAGTATTGTCGTGTCTTAGGTGTTTTCTTAGGTAGTCTTGTTTTAGATGAACAATGAGAACTCCAATTGTTAGGTGAATTAGGAAATAAGTCTCGACTCCATTGCCCAACTAATAAGAGTATTGGTCTGCAAAACTAGAGATTCTTGGTTAGAATGCCATAAGTATCCGACGTGGTCACCAGACGGAGCCTAATGTTGTACCCAAAATAAATTTTTGCTTCAATAAGAAATTTTTCTTAAAATGATCTAAATCATGTAAATTGTTGTCAAAAGTATGTTTTAGGTCAAACCAAACATAGACTTTTTTGTGGGTTTGTGTTGTAAAGAACCGAACCAATTTTTTCAATTTTTGCCAAGTACACAACAATGCAGAAGCATCCATTAGGGTTAGATAAATCAAACCAGC
Organism: Sequoia sempervirens; assembly: GCA_007258455.2. Lineage (NCBI taxonomy): Eukaryota > Viridiplantae > Streptophyta > Pinopsida > Cupressales > Cupressaceae > Sequoia > Sequoia sempervirens. The sequence goes on from VDFB02319725.1 coordinate 19,273, forward strand.
AGTTACAATATAACTCTTTGCCAAGAATGCGCACTCAATCTCAACAAGAGAGAGGCTATCATATGGCAAGAGGATCGTCAGTACCTTAAATCAAACTGCAACTGAAAGTAACTTAGCACCAAGTATGTGCTACCCAATCCAGAATGGAATGAGGCGACCATATGGCGGAGATATAAAGAAATACAAATGCAACTCAAATAAATAGGCGGCAAGCCAGCCTCTTCCACTTACTTAGTGGGTATTACAAAGCATGAGGAACAAGTTTAGAAGAAATGCTGACAGTACTACTGTTCAGCTTACAATATCATGAAGAATGCCTGCCAAGAGCATAAGATTAGAGTTAAATAGAGCTGCAAGAAAATAGAGGATTCTTCCTTGCTTAACCAAAGCACCAAGACCAAAAACTTCCCTCAAAGACCAACTCTCGAAGTTCTGATTTGTGACAGACCTGCTCTTGAATGCTATAACAGCAATACAGAAAATCACTAAACTATTCACAACTCCCACAATACTCATCCAAAATGCATAAAACCTAGTGCAAAGTGTTCCTATTATGAAGGCGCCTAAGAATGCATCACAAAACAGACCCTAACAGCAGATATTTATTTTATGCACCAATCCCAATGAGAACCAAATGGTATGGCCCATAGAGGGGCGATTTTCTTAAATAAAATTCAGTTCTTCATTAAAAATTATGTAACTTGTCAGAAAGGGGCGCCCTTGCCAAGGAAACACAATGGAACAATACCCAAAATGACTCTTTTTGTATTTTTTGACTTATGAGAAAAAACAGCAAATCAGATACAACATTCAGCAACTCCAGAAATGATAGATTATGCAACTAAATGAACTTCAAAAGACAAAACAAAACTACAATGCAAACCTCATTACAAAATCTCTCACAAATTGACTAAATTCTCCACTAGGTGCTATCTCTCAAGCACGAAGTTGAGCCAAGGCTAGGAGGCATTCATTCCTTGAAGCAATCCAGCAATCATTTCGGCAGCATAACAATACTCAAGATATCAGATGATAAATGAAGACCCAAGGCTCCCTTTTTATAATTTAGAGAAGACCTTCCAGAAGCTTCCAGAAGGTGCGCCCTAACTTCAAGATGCTTTTAAGGTTTTTGACTTGACCCATTCTTCCTTCAAAATGGCGTCCTTTTTCATGAAGGCAATTTTTCTTTAATTTAAAATTATCAATTCTCCAAAAGTTGGCGTCCCACCTCCAAGAGCAATATTTGACTTTAGAAATATTAAAACTTTCCCTGATGATGCGTCCACCCATGAGGTCCCCCTTTTCAGAACAACTTAAAGTCATGAAGCTAGGCCAAGGGGTTATAATATTATAATATAACATTATTTTAATTAAAATACTTATCTCTCCAGAAAATGCATCAAAAGACCAAAACGATATTACCAACTGAACTGCCAGAAGAGGAAAGCCTGTTGAGCTGATGCTGACTGGACCACTGCTAAAAATAGAATTTACTAAAAATAGTAAATTCAAGAAGTTGCTCAGAATGCAATACATGCGACACCATTGCGAAGCTTTCTGAAAACCCAAAAAGAATCCGCAATCCAAAATCCCAAACTCCGAGATGTAGCTGTCATAACTTACTAAAAATAGTAAGTTAGGAAAGGTTGCCCACGCAGTTGCAAGTCATACCTCTGCAAAGCTCTCTGAAAACCCAGAAGGAATCCAGAATCCAAACACCCAAACTCCAACAAGCAAAACCCTGAATCTTCAAGAGAACCCATCAAGCAGCCGGAAACCCTAAATCTGCCACTGATTAGCCGACAGCACACTCGGAATAGGCTATCAATCACTGAAAAGTGAAGTGCTAAAAACAGGGACATTACATGTGTCAAGGAACATATGTGCAAAATTCTGAAAATTTGAAAATTAGGGTTTCGTACCCATTTTTAGGAAAACCCCTAAAAATAGGATCTTTCCAGAATTGATTGAAAATGATTTTGATAGGATGAATTGACTTCACGATCATACTAGTTAAGTCAAAATCACAAAAAAATTTGTTTTACTCTAGTGGGTCTATTTTCATTTTTCAGGAAGAAAGTTAGGACCTCCGCAACCATTAGTGGCAAAATGGCTAGTACCAAGTGGAGAAATCTAAGCTTCAAGAGCTTCAACAAATAATACATGGCGAAAATGCTCGAAAAGATGCTCTGCAACGGAGGGGATTTTCAAAAGTGAAAAATGTTGAAAATTGGCTAAGTATGGAGAATGCACGCCTTGCTACCAGAAGGAGGCTATGCAGTCAAATGCCTTAGTCATTTTTCCAACACCTATACACGTAGCATGGTGAAAGCAATTGCTACGGTGAACACATTCGCATCATCGACAACGGTGATCAAGTCAATCGAGCTACAACAGTAAACACGAAGCACGAATGTTAGTTTTATGATCAGATTAATGACAGAAATTTAATTCAAAATCAGACACAATAACACAGCAGATACCCTGGGAAAACCCTCCTCTTGAGAGAGAAAAACCCAGCAACAAATATGTATCTCTTATATATATGTAATGGCAACAAGTCTCTTTACAATGAGGCCAATCTCAAGGCCAATAATCAGCACCTTCACAAGATGCAACGATAGATAAATAATTTGCACTTCCTTGCAACTCAAATCTGCTCTTGAAGAGTTCGCAGTCTGCTCTTGATGACTTCACAATCTGCACTTGATGAGTTCGCAATCTGCTCTTGGTAATTCACACTTGAGAGAAGAAAAGAGACTTCAAACTTGCTTGTTCAAATGAATGGAACGAACTTGTATTTATACAATTTGGGAGAGAGAGGTCGCACCTCTTCATGCAAGGTCGGCCATCATAAAAATATAATTACAATTAATAAAATACAAGTTACAAGGAAGGTCGGCCAAGATAATAATTACAATGTTGCTATGTGAAGCGCCTCTTCACATTAAATATTAATTATCATTAACAAATGACGTGTCTCTTGAGCAATCGCAATCTTCTATAAATTAAATAGCCCCAAGGCTATATTTAATTTAACCAATGATGTAAAGGAGATCGTTGGAAGAATACTACTAACGCTGCCATAAACATCAACAGCGAAGAGGTGAAGATTTTAAAGGAAATGATGAAGCTACAGTCAAAAGAGCCACTACTGACCAGGGGCACCCACGAGTTCAAGAGGTCAAAGGCAGTCATCAAATTTTTCCAAGACATATCAAGCAAGTTCACCTGATTCAACGATCACCGGCAAACGAAGGCAAAGATAGAAGATGCTAAAAGCAAGTGTCATCAAAAATGGCAATCAAACATAAGAAAAAGAGCCCCTATTGACCAGAGGCGCCCTTAAATTAGATGATCTAGATGTCACTTTTGAATGAACTTGTCTTCAAGTGATCTCCCCAGCATTAGCTTTGCTCTGCAACGAACTTGTTTGCCAGCCTATGAGACACATCAAACGACAACAATTGTTGATCGTTAGAGCACGCAAAATGGAGGGTAAATCAGTGCATATCAAGACAAAAGCGCCCCTGCTAGCCAAGGGCGCCCTTCTTTTTGAGTCACCTGATGAGGTTTTCAACAACTGCTTTCTACAAGGCATCTGTTTAGCACTCTCTCAGCTTTGCAATTGATCCAACTGCATGTTCACAGGACCTTTCAAGCATTCATAGGCAGAGATCGAGCAGAAAACACCAAAGGTGAAGGCAGAATGAAGAACATGGAGAAATTGAACAAGTGTCAAGGAAAATGCATCTTCCTAGAAATAGGCACCCAACTTTTTGGGCAATTAGATGCAGTCTATAAACTCAGTAACCTCCAGGATGACCTCTGTTTTGATCAATCTCAACAATGACTTGTCAGTGAAGACAACAGACAATCAAACACTTGACGAAAGAGATCAAACTGGGGCAGTTCATGAAAGTTTGCAACATGAAAATAACTAGTCAAAAGGTCAAAGGCGCCCCTACAGGCTAGAAGCGCCCAAGCTTTTGAAGCACCTAAATCAACTTTCAAGATTCATGTAGCGAGTCATCCTTTCCAAGGCTAAGTTGGTTATCCATCCCATGTTTCAGCGAGATCGTTAGACTCATCAGTCATCTGTGATCTCAGATCAGAGCATCGAGGGTCAAACTGGATGGAATTGAAGAACACTCAAGAAATTGTCCAAGTCTGGTGAAAAATGCACCATCTTGGGAAAAGGCACCCAAGAATCAGAGGCATCAAACTTAGTTTTTTACCTTTGCATCTTCCAAGCACACTTCATTAGAGTTGTTCCATCTCAGCAATGGATCTATCAGCAACACCTCAAGATCAATTGAGCAACCAGAATCGAGGATCGAACAAAGGTACTTCACCATGAAAAGGAATGAAAATATGTTCAACTCCTCAACTTGGACGCCTAAACTCAACATAGATCTAGTTGACTGAAGTTAGGATATTTTTGAAGCCTTTCCATGTCTAAAACGTCCCCAAATTGGTGGAAATCAATGTTGTGAACTCTAGATTAGGCAGAAAGACTCCTCCATCATGTGTTGGTTCCCAAACATGATGCATTCAACATTAATCACTATGTATCAAGCCTAGGCATCATAATTCAACATCTTTCTTTGCAGGTTAAAGCCAAGAACAATTATTTTCTCTCCAAGACATCTTTTGAAGATCTAACAGAAGGAGTTTTCATTGTTCTTCATATTTTTGAAGATCAGTTGCACAGAGGGACAATTTATTAGAGGTTGCATCTTCAAGCATAATTTTCCAACAGATCCAGAGAGGCAGTTGATAACTTCCAATCTTCTTCTTGTTTTTTTCCTCTTTTCTTGTCTTAGACCTTCTCGCATGTCCAAATAAATAGAGGCTATTCACAAATCTGACCTTCTAGATATGACCAACAAAGCTTTTTCAACAAAACCCACGTGTTGGATTTTTCCAAAAACAACAGCTTTGCTGCCCCTATTTTTAGGGGTTTTATGAAAAAAGTCACAATTTTGAAAATCAAACAAATTGGGTTTGTTCAGCATTGAAGCACCTACAATACCCAGGCCTCAGATTTTTTCAAAAAAAATACTTCTCAATGGGTGGCTGTTTTTAGGGGTTTTCAGAAGTTATTTGAACATATACATCTTTACAGTCAACAATCAAATTTTTCTGAATATAGTACTCCCAAGTTGAAATCAAGACCAAAATGGTCCTACTTCATGACTTTCTGAAAACACTCAACACGGACATGCATCAAGTGAAGCCCGTAGTCAAGTTGGACGCCTTGGAAGGCGTAAATGACATCACCGTTCAATGGATAGCCAAATGTGGAAGGTAGTCATTCCAAACACAGATCTGCCACTGGTTACTACCACAGTACCTACCACATTCCATATCAACAAGGCTGGATGACGCAGCTGCAAAGAAGATTAAATATCAAAAGCGGGCGAGAGGCAGAAGAAGTCAACAACTGGCTAAAAGAACTGTTGACTAGAGGTGATGAGGTGTCAAACAACTAGTTAGGACGTCCTACCCTCCAAAATAGCATTAAATGACAAACATGAGTTAACTTTATGATTCTTTCCAAGTTAACTCACTGTCTCACAGATCATGCATGTCTATCTCCACTAATTATGGATGTCTATTTTTATTTCCACAAATTATGGATATCTATCTCCACTAATTGTGGATGTCTATTTTGGAGGCCCCTTTTGCATTTGGAGTTCTCTCTTAATTTACTTTCAGTTAACTGAAGTAGATTTCCAGTTAAATGTGTAATGTCCCCTTTTTTGTGAGCAATGGAGTTTAGAGGAATTAGCCTATTCCTGATCCTCGTAGGCTAATGGGGCTTGATCAGAGGGTCGTTTGGCAGATACCCAGTTGATTGGTTAGCTCGTTTCATGATTCAGTCTACATATGGAGGTGTTCTAATGATTTCTTGATATGTTTCTATTTTTAGAAACCTCATGTTATAAAGTAATGTTATATTTGCACTTTATGTTATGAATAATTATTTTATTATAAAGTGCAAAATAACAAAATAATGAAATAAAATAAAATAATATTCCTTCTAGAAGGTGACTTGGGAAAGTTCTAGAAGGAGGCCGACCTCTTGAGGAAAAAGTATAAATAGACATCATGGGCTTCATTCTCATCATCCAGATTTGTTGTTGATGTTTGATGGTTGTGGAACCTAGGGTTTCTGCAGTTGTCTTTGGCCATTGAGAACGAAAACTCTCAATTGGTGAGCAATTTTGAGGGTGTGAAATATCACTTGAATTATTGCAGCTGAGAGGAAGATACTTCAGTCTTCCATTTGTGCTTTATTGCAAATTTAATGGCCCTTGGCCAAATTTGGAAATAGAGAATTCTTATTAGTTTATTGAAGCATTTGGAGAGTATATGCAGATTGATGACATCATTGAATTGCTTGAGGAGGACGGCTCACTGAAGGATTCGATTTATTCAACTGCTGGCCATTAAATCTGTGTGATTTCTCCAAGCTGGGCGCACTAGGAAAGAGGACGATTTTGGGAGAAAAGAGCATATTAAAATCTGAAAATATTCAGGGATGTTCATTGAACATCTAGAAGACATAGTCCGCTATTTGGAGGGTCAAGACAGTCATATTTGTGAAGAATCGAATTGAAGGATAAGTCTGATGCAAATTACAGTCATACTGTAACAGTGCTGAGAACCCACGTTTTGCTCTTGGTTGGTAAATACTACATCGATTTGGCTTGGAACTTGATCCACCCCATTGCTAGTGTTTTGGTGATGGCGTTTGGAGCTTGATCGGTTGGTTGATGGTTGTGTATATTTTATGGCAAAAGGATTCAAATCAGAACAGAGGCGACTTGGTTTCTAGTTGTAAGAGCAACATTTCATCATATACTCCCTCAGCACAAATTCTCTAGGTTTTTATATCAGCAATGTCTTTCAATTAGTTGGCATTTCATCATGCATATTAGCATTGTATCAATCAGTCATTCATAGCTGCATTATTTAGTCAATATTTTCTGTTGTAGGAGATATTCAAACTTTGGCATTGTAATTGGACATTGGTTGTGAAGACAAGTCTTGGCTATCTATCTAGCATTGTACTCAAACTGTCATTCAATGAAGGAGCTATAAGTTATATGCCAAATGCTTGATGTAATCTTCATGCTGATTAGAGTATTAGTTTGCATGCCATTTGTTTGACAAAATGTCAATGGCTGTAGATGTTCTTATCAACATATAGGTTGCATACCAACTGTTTGCTAAATTTACCAGTTGGTTGTAGGTGCACTTTTTGCATATAGGAATCATGTATGAACATTGTTAAAGATCAAATTGAGTCATTGATGCATCTAGGTTATAGTTTATGCATTGTAGTTTGATTTTCCAAGGATTTGGAGTACTTTGGTATCATCTTCAAGCATTTATATTAGACTGATAACTCAAACCAATAAGTTGGGAGGTTGCATGAGAATTGTTTGACGAAATTCTTTGAGCCTTCAATCAGCCCTAGCCGCCCCTGCTGGATATTTCAGACTTCAAAAATAAAATAATAGCAGCTGCAACCTCTGATTTTAATCACCAAACATCATTGTCCATCCTCTAGAAATCGATTGCTCCAATACCCATAAGCCAAAAGCAAGTGTATGATTTTTTATGAATTTATTTGTGCTTCCTAGCCCAATTCGCCCCTGTTCTAGCAGACCTCAGAAAAAAAATACATATCAGCCTCTAAAGATCTCCTCTAGCTCCAATAATGATCTCTATCTCCTTAGAAGTCAAGCACTACTAATCAAGACCAAGATCAATGGATGTTATGGCTGTAATAAGCAAAATCGTGGCTCCCTCAAGCTGATATATATGACTGTAATTTATTCCAGAATTGATAGAGTGGCAGATTGAACCTTGAATAACAATCTTGATGAAGTCTCAATACACCAAAATGACTCCAGCAATGCACCGATTGATCTCTACAAATCGATAACACCAAAATTCGGCCAAAGGCCATAAAATTTTGCTTTGAAGTACAAGTAGAAAGTCTGAAGCAACTTCCTCAACTTTGCAATAATTCAAGTGATATTTCACACCCTCAAAATTGCTTACCAATTGAGAGTTTTCGTTCTCAATGGCCAAAGACAACTGCAGAAACCCTAGGCTCCACAACCATCAAACATCAACATCAACAACAACAAATCTGCTTGATGAGAATGAAGCCTGTGATGTCTATTTATACTTTTTCCTCAAGAGGTCAGCCTCCTTCTAGAACTTTCCCAAGTCACCTTCTAGAAGGAATATTATTTTATTTTATTTTATTATTTTGTTATTTTGCACTTTATAATAAAATAATTATTCATAACATAAAGTGCAAACATAACATTACTTTATAACATGAGGTTTCTAAAAATAGAAGCATATCAAGAAATCATTAGAACACCTCCATATGTAGACTGAATCACGAAATGAGCCAACCAATCAACTGGGTATCTGCCAAACGACCCTCTTATCAAGCTCCATTAGCTTTGAAGGATCAAGAATAGGCTAATTCCTCTAAACTCCATCACTCATGAAAAAGGGGACATTACAAAATGTTAGGTTCCTCCTTTTTAGGAATAAATCTTGTTGATTGATTGGCAAGAACTCATTGTTAACTCAAGGAGAATTTGTTGTTAACTCATTGTTTTCAACCTAACTTTGGATAGGTGTCGTCACCTCCTCGGGACTCCTGATTTCTAGTTCATCGTCATTTGTTGTTTCTAGTAAGTTGCGTCCCAGCCTATACCTCGGATAGGGGTTCCTCTTACTTGGCAATCCCAAGTTTCAACTTACTGTAAGAGTGATTACTTGCATAAGACCTTATTCCAGCGTAGATCTAAGAGTTCAGAGCCTCAGATGCATTTTGAGAGACAGTTGGCCCAAGTGATCCAACCATCCTTCCCGCTCCTATGCCCTCATGCTCTGTTTACCTTGAGGAGATAGGATAGATTAAAAGTTAGGTTAGTTGTAGTTAAGATCTGCAGAAACCAGAGAAAACCTTAGCTGCAACGCATTGTGTTTATGCACCCTTGTGTCCTACCCGCTGAGTAAAAAAGATAGGAACATTTAGTCTATTTTACTTTTACGCAAACATCAGCAAACAAGAGGGAGCTTCCCCTCCATAATTTGAAGAGCAGTCATCACGCACTGTGCATAGTTGTTTGTTTCCCATAAGCAATCCAGAGGTGCTAATTGAAACGCCAACACAATATTAACATTTTCATAATTTTTTAGCATAAAGTATACACAATGATGAGCTCCACATGAATCAGAAATTAAAGAAGACAACCAAGTAGCTCAACCAAGCAGGCAAGTAGTTTGACCAGGCAAACAAGTAGCTCAAGCAACCAACCAACCAGCTTAAGCACACAGGAAAGTAGCTCAAGTAGCTCAAGCAACCAACCAACCAACTCAAGAACACAGGAAACTAGCTCAAGCAACCAACCAACCAGCTCAAGCACACGGGCAAGTAGCTTAATCAAACAAGCACACAATTTAGAATCATTCACCCTCATTATACTAGTTAGCAAATCATAGTCATTCACCCCAATAATAAGTAATATATTTAAATGTTAGTAAACTCGTAGTCAATCATTAATTGAAAATTTGATCAAAGTACTCTAACATCCTTGGAGGGTTCAACCATAAGAGAGTGTGGGGCACATGACCTGATGGGGAGGCTAGGATCCATCATGCCAACCCTTGCCCTTTCTCTTATGATTTGGCCCCTTTGGGTCTACTTGTTCCCTCGCACCCCCCTTATTATAGAACACATTGGTTTTCCCTTATAGGACACATTGGTCCTCCATTATAGAACACATAGGTTCTCCATTATAGAACACAAAGGTTCTCCATTATAGGATGCTATGCCCTCCATTATAGAACACAAAGGTTCTTGATTATAGGACACAATGACCTCCATTATAGACTGGATCCCCTGAAGAGTTTCATTCCTTTGGTTTCATTTCTTAAAGGAGTCATCTCCTTCCTTACCTCCTTGGTATCTTCTTTTATTTGGTCCTTTATCTTCATATCTTGTAACTTGATTAGAGTTCGCTTCCATTTTGAAGGCTTGTCTTCCTTTTCGTCCACATCTGTGTCTAGGTTCCCAAACCTCCTCGCACTTGCAACACAAGTCTTCCCTTGTAAGGTCTTTTTGACTGTATTGGTGCCCTGCTTTCCATACGTTTCTGCAATCAAAGCAAAGCCCCTTCCTCTTAAGTTCCTCTCCATCATGATAAGAAAGGTATGGTTTCTTGCATTCTTCCTTCCCACTAACATGCTCAGCTGTTGAGGTCATCTTCTTTGGTAAGTTTGTTCTTTCACAGGATGGCAAGATTATGCTCTGATACCACTTGTAATGTCCCTAATAGGGATTATGAAGAGCACAAAGATATACTGAGAGGGGGGGGGAGAGGGGGGGGTGTGAATCAGTATATCAACAAACTTTTACCCTCTCAACTTTATCAACTTTTAAACTTCAACACAATATCAACTATGCAATAAGACACCTTATGATCAAGTTGACACCAACAATTATATTTTATGTTTTTATATGAAATTACAAAGATTGCAGGCACCAACCTACTTGAATCACCAATTTTGTAGTTTAGTAGGCACCAACCTACAAGGAGCACCCCTAATGTTCATAGGCACCAACCTATTGGAGGCACCAACCCCCGCTTGCCAAGCACCAACTTAGCGAACATAATAACTTCAAGAACAATGTTCCACCTTCAATGTTGCTTCTTCAACGGATGATGGACAATACAACCACTCTTCCTCTTGATTTTATCTTTCTTGAATGATTTTCACATAAATCAGCATATGATGAATTCACTATACAAATCTGCCTCTTATATTCTCTTCATACAAATTTGCCTCTTATATTTTCTTCATACAAATTTGCCTATTATATTCTTTTCATACAAATTTGCTCAACACGTACAATCCATCATCTTGTCTTACTTCTGCAATAGATGATGATCTTTTTCACAAATCTGAAATATATCTCCACAAAAGGACTCTGCACATCAAAACTGCAATCCTATCTTCTCATGTTCTTCTTATAGAATCTGCATACTCACAATCATTCACACTCCCATTCTTCTTTGTGATATATGATGCTTCTTTAAGATTCACACAAGTCCTTTAACTCTGCTCTTTTATTTCACATTCTCATTCTCACCCTCACACACAACTTCTCCATTTGCCTTTATGTCTTTAGTGATTCTATGAATGGATGCAACCCCTTGGAATGGATGCAACCCCTTGAAATGGATACAACCATTTAAACAATCATGTCTTTTCACTAACAAATCTGCAAATAATCTTCTTAAACTTTTCTTTTCATTTGTTTGGTGTCTATGATATTCTTCTATGTCTTTCACACCACACTCCACACACTTCAAAAGTTCACCCAAAGTTTCCTTTTAAACTTGTGAAACAAGGTGACTTCAGTGAATGTTCATAACCTTTCAAAACAAAACAACACAACTTTCCAAACAATCACATCCCTTCACACAATCCTCCCTTCACAAATCTGATCTATAAATTCACTTTAAAACTGCACTATCTTTCTTAACATTCAACTCCCAATTTTCATATACATTTTTCATATATGTATTTGCATTTGACCTTCATATATGGCAGCATATCTTCATCGATATGAATCTCAAATGGACTTCATATTTCTGCCCTTTAGCCCTTTCTCAATCTGCTCTTATTCATATAATATTCATTACACACACACCTTCAAATGTTCCTATCATTTACCTCTTATACCTTTTCAATAGATATGTCCTTTGTGGATGGATATGTTTCTTTGTTTCTAAAAGCCCTTCACAAACAAATTGCAGCCCTTCCCTTAACAAATTTTGTCCTCTAGTGATTTTGTCTTCACTGTTGTCTTCTTCTCCAAATTGCCCTCTAGTGATTTTGTCTTATTCACTTTTGTCTTCTCCTCCAAATTGTCCTCTTTGCAAAATATATCACTTGAAAATCGCTGGTATCCACAAGGTATTCACACCATACAAAACAGATCGCTGCATGTGTATATCAAAGCATGGTGATTTTGAAATGACTTCAAACCATCTTTTATATCATCCTTGTTTCTTTCCTTCAAAAGAGTCGGCCTCTTAACATTTTTCTCTCCAATGTTTAAATCTTTAATTTAAACATACACTCTCCAACATGTAACGGATATAATGGGCAACTCTTATTACATCGGACCACTCTTATTATAACAGGAAAATATTACATCAATGATCTCATTAATTACTCTATGCCTTTGACATCAATGACAACATATTCCAACAATGATGACTATCTTGTCCATGCATGTTTGACATCAATGACAATATTTCTAACAGATTATACTAATTTCAACTTAAATGTAATGTCCCTTATCGATTGATCGTTACAATGCCTTAAATCTCACAAATTAGGATATACAAATAGGCCCAAAAATCAATAATTTCAATGATAAACCTTAATCTTTTAAGAGTAACCTTCAGCCTATTATTGACTCGGATTATTAAACTTGTATGTGCTGGTAATAATTAATAACACTGATATGAATGGATTAATATCTACTATGAAATCTGCTATATAATTCTTCAAATATAATTGCTTTATAGGTATGGAATAGACCTCACGTTATGGGTGTGATTTCTGATCTTTCAATCTAGTTATATGCATGACTGTGGAGTAAGGGTAGGCAATTTTTATCGCTGTTTCTGAATTTGCTGAGTAAAAGTCTAAGTTGATCGATGGCTCCTTAGAGCACTCCAGATTTGCTGTTAAAGTGTGTACATATATCTGCCATTCTTCCCCCCTTATTAATTTCTGATCTTTTAGACCTCAATTTGTCCAAGTGACATGTCCCTTCCTGTTGTGACCTTTTCACACATCACCCCATTTAAAATGGGGACCCCCTAATTTTTGCTCCATTCCTCGTCTTTTGGCTTTGGTTTTGTCTCTCTCTCTCTTTTTGTCCCTTCCTGTTGTTTGCCTTTCCGGGGATGTGCCCGTCTGTGAGCTTAAATTTGAAATTTTGGCTAGGTCTGAGAATTAGGGTTTTTAATTCTTCCAGTCATTTTGAAGTCAAATGGAGTGAGTAAATTGAAATCTGAACTCGGCACTGCAGTCAGTAAGCTTCCAGCAAGTCCTTAACAAAATTTCACTGAATTCTAATAACTTACTATTTTTAGTAAGTACCTAATTTGGGACATTTTCTCAACACTTTTGAAGTTTCATCCGTCACACTCTATCCAAAGCACGTCAAGCTGCTTGTTTGCAAGTTTTGAGCTAAAACGAACAACTTTCTATTTTTAGGAAGTATCACCTTTAGGAGTTGATTTTAGGGTTTACATGCGAAGTTTTTCAATGCATGTCTGGAGAATATTTATGGGTTTTCTGAGACCTATGCAATGATATAACATGCAAGATGAGATGATAACTTTCAACACTTAGCCTTCGGAGTCTATTTTTAGGGTTTGCATGTTGGAATTTTCTATGCATGTTGTAATGAGCCTTGCTGGCTCTCAACTCAAACCCCAGTATTTCTTAAGTCTTTTTAGTGTTATTTAGTTTTTTAGAGAAAGTTTGATAGACAGAAGAGAAGGGGCGCACAGCATAAATGCTCATAAAATGTAAATTTGCACTATTTTCTTCAGAATGAAAGTGTAGAAGACATTATTAAACTGTAACAAATAGATTGCAATTGATAAACATACCAGAATATCTCCAGATTATTTAATTAAAGAAATGAGCCAGTTTGACAGCCGGAAATGATGAAATCAAGCAAATAAGCACGCCCAAGCTCCAGATCTGACTTCTCCCACTCCAAAATGAGATACAATGCCCTGGTAGAGGTAGACGCCAAGATAGAAGCACAAAAAAGAGCCAAGAGGAAGGCGTTTCAGCTACTTCCTTCACATGCCTTCCAGAACAAGCTCATTTACCAATGCAAAAGTACGGCCCAAGTCAACTACTGAGGAATCAAAGATGAAAGCTGAAGAGTTGCTGGAGAGGACGCCTCAAGATGAAGAAACCCTCTTCTGAACTGAAAACCAAATAATAAACCTCTGATTGAAGCCTGTAGGACCTCTGAATGAAGCTCTCAACTGCACTGATTCGATTGATCTTTCACAATCTCAAGAGTGCTCCACACTGAAGAGGTATCGTTCTCCAATGGATAAATTGTTCAAACCCTGATCACAGGAGAATGCACAGGAAATAGCACAAGGCAAAGTCGAAATTGTCAAAAGGTGAGTTTCTCATTGCTTGAAATGCCCTTTTATGCAAAGGCACGAATCCCAAGAAAGATACGCCACTTTTGGATATTAAAATCTTTTAAATAATATTTAATTCATTTCAATAGTATATGAATTAAATACTTGGGAACACTTTATCCATTTAAGTGATTAAAATATTAAATCACTTTTTAAAGAATATTTAAGTGATTTAAAAATATAAAGTCAATTTGACTTTATAATTAAATATTAAATCAATTAATATTTAAATCACTTAAAAACTCATAACTCACTCAAAACACCATATAATCCTGTGCCGTCAGAAGCTGTCAACTCCTGCACTACCAACGCCTGCTGTGAACCAGTCACTAGGCTCTGAAAACCAGAACGATCAAACTCTCCAGAAAGTACCACTGACCCTCTAACCAATCTAGCTAGCCCACAAGGGTCCAATAAAGGGCTAACACACTATTCCCGAGAACTGTCTAGAGAGGGGACATCACACATGTCTGGACATTCTTTGTGGGTTTTTTGAAAGCTTTGCAGTGGTGTAACATGCAAACCAAGATTAGGACCTTTTTCAAGAGCTATCTTCAGAGGCTATTTTTAGGGTTTGCATGCAAGACTTTTAAGTACATATCAGGTTATTATTTATGGCTTTTTCAAGAGCTGCGCAGCAAGGTGACATGCAAACAGAGTTGGTCACTTTTTCAGGGACTTACTATTTTTAGCAGGACCACTCCGGCAGCTGCCCAACACCTCAGTATCACAAACAGGGCGACATGCAACAAAAACAGGGTCAAACAGAGATCGTTTAAGCAACATGCAAGTCAAATTAGGGTTTCCAGCTTCAGGACCCAAAATGAGGGGTCAAACGCCAGAATCTCCGAAAACCGGTGTATCCCACTGCAATCAATATCTTTCAAGCTTTCCACTGGTAAAATTTGAAGGCAATCTGAGCACTTACTATTTATAGTAAGGCATTTCTAAAACAGGCTATAAATAGTAAGTCAGCAGCAGGTGACAATGTGAACAGGATAGTCAACCCATGAGGATCACGTTAGTCAAATTTCAAGTTAAATGGAGTTGCAGAGAACCAAGCAGTTACTATAAATAGTAAATCACCTTCAGAAACATGTTATAAATGGCAAGTCAGCACGAGATGGCAATGCGAACATATCAACTAGATTGTGAGGATCCTGTGGCGCAAATTCCAAATCAATCCAGGCTTCAGAAGAGTGAACCAAAAACTTACTAAATCTAGCAAACCAGGAAAAGCAAGCTAAACAATGTCTAAGTCTGAGAAATTTCCTGCTTGACCCCCCTAAATGCGCCCATGAGAAGATGGAGCCTGGAGAATTTTCAAGTGTTAGCATTTCCTGCTCACCCCCTAAAATGCGCCCATGACTGGCAGAGCATGAAAAAAGTTTTCAAGTCTGAGAAACTTTCTACTTGACCCCTCAAATGCGCCATCATCTGGAAGAGGTGATAGAAAAATGTTTGAATCATGAAAAGTTCCTCCTCCCACCCTCATATGCGCCCAAGTCAACTTGCCTTGGAGGATGAAAAGATTTCAAGTGATGAAAATTCCTGCAGGGGCCTTGAAATGCGCCCATCTTGAAGGATTGACTTGGAAATTGTTTCTAAGGCGTTACAAATTCCTACTGACCCCTCCAAATGCGCACATGCTAGAGGTTGACTTGGGAATTTTTTCCAAGTCTTGAAATTCCTGTAGAGGCCTTGAAATGCGCCCACCTTGCCATGAAGGATGTTCAAAAAATTTCTAAGTGTTGAGTTCCTCCTCCACTAGTCAAGTGCGCCCATTATGAGGCAAGGTGATGACTTTAGAAAAGTTTCTAAGTGGAAGACATGCTAAGTGTGGAAAAATTCCTGTAGGCCCTTGAGAATGTGCCCAACCTGGAGGAGAAACAAGAAAATGTTTAAGGCATTAAAAATTCCACCTCCTCTAGTAAAATGTGCCCACCTTGAGAAAAGATGGAGGAAAGTTTCTAAGTGTAAAAAATTTTCCTCCACACTTGATATGTGCCATGAAGAAGATTGATGCTTTGAAATTTCTCTAAGGCAAGAAGATTCCTATGGACCCCTTAAAGGAGATGATGATAAATTTTTTTTAAGGCATGGAAATTCCTTGACCACCCCAAGAAGGCGCCAGCTTCATGAAGTTAAATAAAAAATTTCAAGGCAAGGCAGAAGAAGAACTACGCCCAAGGGAAGAAGAGAGTAAAGAATAAACTTTGACGAAAATATTTTTCTAAGGTACAAAATTCAAAAATTAAAAGTACCCCTTCATCTATAGACACAAGAATTTGGTGTTTTCTGAAGAGAATTTCCTTCTGGGTACTGGATATCTTCGACAAGGAGATGATTTTGAAATTCTTCACGCCCTGCCGGAGACTTTAAGATGGAAATCTTACTCGGGCGCCTGGTTGATGAAATTTTCTAGAGGAAATAAATTATTTCTAAGGCAGATGGGTTGGAAATTTGTCTAAGGCATTGAAATATGAAGCACAGGTGTTATACGCCTAGCCAATAGATGATGAAAAATCATGAAGAAAGCAAAGTTGGCTAGAGAAAAACGATGAACCCTATCAAATCTGGAGACCACTCAGGCCTTGGAGATCAGAACATGGATATCAGGTGAGTAAAGTGAATTTTTATTATAAGTGTTTTGATGCTCTTCTTTTTATTTGTTTTGCAGGATGAATGTCGGGACCAAAAGTGGGAGGACTTGAAGTGATGGAGCGAATGCTTTGGGACAATATTGCAATTGTAGGATGAAATAAAGTTACATGTTTCAAGCCTCTCCATGACGTCTCACTTGCATCCAAACCATGAAGGGAGATGTTATCAGAAATGGCTAAGTGTTGGAATTTCTCCTCAAAGACTCAATATGCACCCGACGCAATCAGGCGAATGGCAAGCGGGAATGATTGAATCCAAGACAAGAAAATCTTTCAAGATGAAGGAAAAGATGAAGGCCCAGGCGTTGGAGACTAACATCATGACAAATTGAAGGATAGAATAAAGGAATTCTTCTTAAGCCTAAAGTCCTTCGGCAATGACCCAGAAGATGTTCTCCAGCATACTCCGCATAACCAAAGGTACCATGACAACAAGGAGGAAGATCATCGTCAAACAGTTGAACGTACATGCCATATCAGTCCAAGAAATAGAAGCCATGATGATCAGACTCATCCGGTTTGCAGTCAAAAGGAGGAACAAGAACAATGTGAAAGCGTCTATGGACAAGAATCTTCTAAAAGGATGGTGGACATTAATTGCTCATTTATTACCCCACTCCTCTTGGTGGCGGTTTTTAGGGTTAGGGTTTATGTGGCTCGATCTAAGCCTTTCATTGTAATTGAATCTGAGTCATCCACTGGATTTGGCCAACTATAAAAGGGGCATCCCCCCCTCATTTGTACCTCATTAGAATAGCAGAGAAGGAATAGAGAGAGATTGATAGAATAGAAGGTAGCATAGTTTGATAGTTTAGCTTAGATTGAAAAGGAAGGAAATTCTTCCATTTGAATACTTTGTAAGAAGTTGTTGTGAACACTTTCATAATAAAAGAGTTTTCATTGATGGTGATCTCTTCTTTTGTTGTGAGTAGCTAGCGAGGCTTCTTCGTCCTTCCAATTCACTTAGAATCTTGAAGTAGCTTAAAGTAAGGTAGATATTCATTTCATGCAAATAGTTGGTAATTGTGGAATGTGGTGCTTAATTTGAACAAAACTTTGCTTATCCATACCACTAGCGGGCTTGCTGACGGTGGGTTCGCCTTGCGTGGTCAACTGGAACATTGTGAACTTAACTTCGATTATGGTTTATATGTTGGCATGCGTCATTGTGATGGTGTCTTCATGCTGAATCATGATTTGAATACCTTTGATTACTCCTCTAAAGATTGCACCGGTTTTGTGGAAGTTGTCCGAAGCGAGGCAAAGCAAAGCTCGGTTGAAGTTTGCGAGAATTGATCGCCATGTCCCACACCCTAGAGTAGAATTATAGCATCTCTTATCCCTGCACTCATTTAAATTCAATTCATTTCTGGTTAGTGTTAGGAAACTTGCACTTACTTGCCAAATCATTCGAACCACATGAAACCCTTTAATCTGCTGTCTGTTGTCCGCTGTTGAACAATTGCGTAAGTCCCCTTGAAATACCAGCAAATCACATTGAGCCAACTGAAACTATCCACCGCCTAAAAGGAACCTTGGAGTTGAACGCACGAACTCTCTCGCAATCTTAGTGTGTTGGATACTTTGATCAAGAGAGAATAGGGTAGCCGTTGGCAACTTTATTCTGTGTTGGTGCGGTCACGAAAATCACATCAACACTTCCCCTTTCCAAGTAATCACACCTTTATGGAAAGTCATCTTTATAATAAATCGATTCTCTTATACAAGTCAGCCTATTTTTAGAAGTAATTATTATTATTTCTTTTAGTTGATTAAAGGACAATTAATCTATTAATATTGTCCCTTACATTATCATTGCTTTTGCCTTGAGTAAGTCGATTATCTTTTATTACAGTTTTGTTTGGGAAAGTCATTCTTCTTTGACCAGCGATAATTTGTAATATAATTACCTTGATATTATTTGGAGTGGGATATCACATTTTATGTTTGCATTGTATATTAATATATATTATATGTTTCATTTCAGTATTATATCTATACATTGATTTCTTGTTTTATATTGCTTTTATATATATTTTTAATATTTAATTTATTATTTAAATTGTCAATATTTATATCTTAATCTTTAATGTTATATATAATAATTATAATTATAATAAATTTGCATATATATAATAAATTCGGGGGACATGACATGTTTGGATTTTTCATCTATCTCACAAACATTGCTCAAGTTTTATGAGGAAGAAGGATAGTTGATCAAAGGAGAACAACCTTTTGTGTTGGACATAAAAAGAATTGGTCAAGTATATCATATATTTTATAAGGATAAGGTTTTCAATGCGTTTATAAAGTGAAACGATGATTAAAATTTTATGCCAAGCAATGAAACAACAATTATGTCATGGATGAAGTTGCAAGAAGATTTCTTCTTTGCATTTGAAGGATTGTTTGAAGAACCTGCATTGGACAAGACTGAGGCAAGATCACAATTTGTTGAAAAACATGAGTTTCTTTTTTAAGACAATTCAACATCTGAATCACATCTTGGATCAAGTTCATATATGGAAGATTCATTTCTATATATTGACATCTTCATGCAACACCTTGAGAGCAAACCAGCGGTAGAAAACAGTGAATTTTGTCTTGAGTTTTGACTCATCCTTGTGATCAATATCTCCCATGAACATCAATGAAGAACCAAGTGTTGAACACTCAATGTTTGTCGGTGAGCTTGTACTAGAAGCAAATATCATATAAGAGGATAGCAGCTGCACAATTGAAGATAATAAACTGATTGCTTTCTTCCTTTGTTTGATGGACTCTTTTAAAATGTTTGTTACAATGAAGCTAAAGAGAACTAGATCACTCAAAGACCACCATCATCATATGAGGATGATTTGTAGTGTTTGCCTTCAAAGATTGATGTTTTCCTTCATCATGTTCACTTTGATGATGACCTAGTGCTTGAAGGAGATTTAAAAATTGAAGGTTTATTAGACCATGTTCTTGTTACCCTCACAAGGTTCATAGTCGACACACATTATAGACCTAGAGAATCAAATGCAAGTGATGGAGATCTTTCCTCAACAACTACAGCTTTTTCCAAACAATAGTGCTTCATCGTAGTTTATCATTGAGTATGTTGAAGTAACGGGTGGAGACGATTAGATATATGAGTTTGCCACCATTCTTGAGGATGTGCTATGACAAGAAGATTTTGTAAGATATATTCAAAAAGAAGCAAATTAACTACACTAGATGGAGATAGATTTCAATGAGAAAGATGAATATCTTGAACTATAGAACATGGATTAATTAGTGTGTTGTAGCCATATGAAAACCTAAGTTACTGGTTTGGGTACGGGTCCAGATATAGGTATGGTGGTATGACAATTTTTTTTCCTTGAGTACAGGTATGGGAATATATATAATATTATAATTTATAAACATAAACATGTTCAAAATCATAAATTTAATTATAAGAACAATGATATTCATTAGACATAAATAATAAACTATTAAACATAATTGCCAATAAATAGAATATTTAAATACCTCATATAATCATATTCATAATTTGCAAAAATGTAAATACTCAAGTCTTAAAATGCCATTACACATTGAAAATTCAAATTACAATCACTATTTAATTTAGTAGTCTTCAAATTCGTCTTCATCAAAAACATCAAGGTCGCGGTCCACAATTGGTTCAATTTCATTTGAATCACTATCAATTGGATTGCCACTCCTACTAGGTGCGTCATCACCATCTATAGAAGCTAAGGCAAGTTGTGCAACTGTAGCATCTAAATCAGCACACACAAGGGCTAGATCCCAATTCTTTGTCACACCCTCATTGTATTCATGTTTCTTATGTGACAAGAGATGAAGGTTGGAGTGTATATAGACCAAATCCTTTGCTTTTCTTGCACCCAAACGATTGCGCTTGACCAAGTGGATGGAGTATGTACTCCAATTCCACTCAGCTGAAGAAGAACTTGCAATCTATTGAGTATGCATACAACATTTAGCATTTAATTTTACTTGTCGATAATATATAGCATAATAACACATCGAACAAAAAATGAGGAAATAAATAAATAGAAAGATATATACTTGGGATAGTATTTTGATTGCAAGAGGCTGCAAGTAATTGGAGCCTTGACCATGTAGATACCACCACTCATCAGCATTTTTCCTATATTTGTCTAGAAGAGTGGAAACATCATGATGTTTTGAATATATGAATTGGCTAAACTCACTCGTGACAATACTTTGGATATCTTCATTTGAAAATATATTTCTAAATGCAACCTTATAGCCAGCAGCAACCTCCACATCCCTATATGGTGCCACCCTCCTCGGCAATGAAAGTACTTCTTGCTACAATACTTTGGTGACAAAGAAAATTCTAAGAGATGTAAAGGGGTGGTCATCTTGTTCCAATGGTCAACAATAATCTTTTGCATAGTTTTGAAAAATGTTTCGGTTGGGTCATGTTCCTTGGCATCTATTATTGTTCTTATTTTCTCCACCATGGAATCCATGCCATCATAAATTTCACCCAAACATGGGTGATCAGTATCAACATACCTAATCATACTCATAATGGGCTAGTGTGAAATTTAAAACATATTCCACACGAACCCACCACTCATCATCTAAGATCATTGCTTTTACTTTTTGGGCTCTTTTTGTGCTTGATTGCCTCCATACACTCCACAAGTTGTTGATGACCATAGAACTCAAGGCCTCACACACCCTCACAAGTCATCTTAAGGCGATTATGTGAGATGCAAATTGAGTTTTGGCAACCTAACATGGTATAAATATACATGTCACAAATCAACAATGAAAAATTAAATTAAAAAATCAAATTTAAATTACCTTCAACAACTCCAACTTGGAGAAGGTCCTAAAGATGGCTTGTGACATATGATGATTAGTCACAAACATTTGGATCTCCTCGCCCTCTATGTAGATTTGTTTGAACCACTCAATTTGTGTGCCAATCTTTTGCATTATCAAATTGAGTGAGTGGACTGCACATGGTGTCCAAAAAATGTGACCATATCTAGCCTCCATATAGCACTAGCTGCCCTACATTTTTTAGCATTGTCCGTTATGACTTGGGAAACACTTTTAGACCCCACCATTTCAATGGCTTCTATGAGGATATTGGCAATAAAACTTGCATCTTTTATTTTCCCTTCATAATCAACTGCCTTTGAAAACATTGCCCCTTTAGGGGACACTGCTATAACATTGATCAATGGTCTATTTTTGCAATCTTTCCATCCATCAGAAATGATGGACACACCTGTTTCGACCCATTTATCCTTGATTACTCTCAATGCTGCCTCTATTGAAGATTTCTCCTTCGCCAATAAGGTGGTTTGCACCTTTTCATACCTAGGACTAACATAATTAGAAGTTGTATTAGAAATGGCTTTCACCATTTCCCGCCAATAAGTTGATCTAACAATGTTGAAAGGAAGCCCATTGCCATAAATGCAACATGCAATGCTCTAATCTGCAATCTCCCTTTCATTTTTGAAGGCTTTCTCCAATGGTCCTCTTTTCGTGTAGCTGAAGTATTATCTCTTTCAGAAGATTGTGCCATTTCCATGAAAGGATGTGGGCTAGCCGGTTGTGATAAGCCACGAGGAGGTCTTCGCAATCTTTTCTTGGCAAGAGGATGTGCCATAGACTTTGATTTTTTGCATGAAATGTCAGCCTCCTCTTGTTCTTTAATATAAGCCAATATTTGCTCTTTTGGCAACCCTTTTTTAGTTGGCCCCTAGCAAACTTTTATTCCTTGTAAAGGAATAGTGCATAAATGAGCTTTCACTTGAAAGTACAAGCTCTTATATGTAGTTCCACATTGGCTACAACGCCAAACAAAACCCCCACCACTGGGAATTTGTGAATCATTGTTGTATGTCACCAAAGAGGTGAGGATGGATCATATTTCAATTGACTCTTTGCATCTATTCCAACTAAAGCAGAACTACTGGCCATTCTGTATGAAGTTATGAACCCAAAATAAATAAAAACATTACAAATTAACAACACAACTAATTTTTTTTAGAAAAAATGGGCATTATACCCTTATTTTGCATAAAAAGTTCTTAAAAAAAATCAAAACTTACTAAAAAAACAAAAAAAACTTGAAAAATCTTCAAAAATATTCTTGATTCACTCACCTTCGATGGTTTGATCTTCTTAGTGCAGCTATTCCTCCCTTGTTTCTATAGGTTGAACTCCTTTGTAGCTCTCACCTTCGAAAAAGAGAAAACGTGCAAAAATCAACTATTTTAGATTGGAAGCAAAAAATGGTGTTTTTGCCATATTGAGTTTGCAAAATGTGCTTCATTTGGTTGGCCAAGGCAATATAAGCCACAAATTGCACCTTTTTAGGTTTAAATTTCTATTTTTTTATTGTTTTTTTTTGCATTTTGGGCGTCCTCCTACGCAAGTCTGCCCGAGTCCTTCCTTGGTTTGGCCAGGGCCCCTGGGGACCCGGAGAGGACTTGGGGACCCTAGCCGGACCCGTAATGGACGAGGACCTAGACTGGTATTTGCAGGGTATGGGGGCCTATATAGCAATACCTGGTAACTTAGATGAAAACTTTCTATTGCATCAAGTTTGAAGTTGAAGTCATTGCCTTGAGTGGTCTCAAGTGCAAAAGTATTCCAAAATGTTTTGTTTGTTGTGTTTTGTCATCCTTTGTTCTTTTCTCACCTTTATAGGATCATGGAATAATATTCTTCATGGAGAAGGAAAGAAGTTGTCGTTAAGATGGAGATTAAGAGTGCACTTGGACATAGGAAAGTTAAGATCATATAATCTGTAATGAGCCAAACTAGATCTGACTGAAAACCCCCAATTTTTTCCCAATTTTCTCCACATAAAGTTTTAACATACAATTTGCATGCAAACAAATTTTACAATTTACCCAACAACTTGCAAACAGATTTCAATGAAAAACATTTAATAACAATTTTAGAATAAAGATCTGAAAATTACATATGAATATTGCCTTCAAATCCTTCAAATCTTTAGTAGAATAACAACAAAAAATATCCAATCGTAGTCACAGAACTTACAGTCGGATTGGATAATCAGAAGTATGAATTTGAAGCACAAAGTGAGACACCTAAATGATATCTCCAACAGACAATGGGTTTCCGTCCACTGCCTCCAAGCTTGAGGGTTTCCGTCCTCAAACCTGCTGAAAGCCAAGCTTCCCAGAATTCTCCAAGAGAAAATAATAACCAAGCATAAACCAAGCATGCTCAAAAGTAGTCTCTTCACTTCATTATATAACTTCTTTTTAGGAGTTTCTCATCCACCTGGCCAATGTGGGATAAATGACCTTTTAAAATAAAGTGACTATAATAAAACATTAACTTTAATTTAATAGTCACTTTATAAATAATCTTCAAGCATTAAAATAAAATATCAGTTGGACTCGGAAAACCATGTGCAATAGCTCGTTGGAAAGGTCTCGGGACGCTCCAAGTCCAATACTAAAAATATCAATTCCCTTGCCCACTGCCGACTTACTAAAAATAGTAAGTCCTTCAGAAACCCCATCAAACGAACTCAGTTTGGCCTACACTTGAAATTGCCTAGGCCAAAAGATCTCAGGATCCCTCCAATGTCCTTGTTAGCCCTCAGGACCAAGTCTAACGACACATCATATCATGTCTGGCTAGAAAGGGGACATTACAGTCTGCCCTTCCCAAAATTGCTTGTCCTCAAGCAATTCCAAAGCTACCCCTAGATCACTATTTTGAACCAAACTGAAATTGAGTATGACCCCAGGGTCCCAAGTCAACCTAGGAGATCAATAGCACCAACCATTGAAAGCATTACTCTGTTGGATGCCAACACAAGAGACCTCCTGATAGCCACTAGTAAGTAGAACAATCAAATACTGCACCATCTTTGTCAACTCCTCAGATAAGTGCTCTCCAAAAAGACTAAATTGGAACTCCATGGGAGTAAACCCCAGTAAGCCGACATTGGCTTCCTCATTCTCAACTATTGAACTGCAAACCCACGTGATTCCAGGATTCCAAATCAACCTCAAAAAGGAGCCACCATGTTGATGTTGTGCCACACTGCTATAATCATAAATTGAAA